>CABHPP010056069.1:0-33031 GCA_902168425.1 Peromyscus attwateri
TCTCTCTCTCTCTCTCTCTCTCTCTCTCTCTCCACACACACATACTAGAAGTGTGAACTACATGCTTATTGCTATGATTCTTAAACTAAACTCAGTTTCCTGTGGGAACTTAGTGTCATGGTATTCATGTTAATAAAGCAAAATTGGTTAGATGTAAAAAATGAGTGACACTCTGAGCTGTGGCTAGGATCTGTTTTTGAAGCAGCCATTTTGGACAGGAACAGTTACTTACACATGTATGTTGGTTTTGCCCTGTGGGCCATATGATGTAGCCGACACAGTGTGGATTTCCCGAGTTTTCTTCTTTACCTTCTCTGAGTGTAAATTTATCATTTGTGCTCCTGATTTACTGAAATACCATTTGTTGAAATATTATTTTTAAGAAGAAATTATCTGGATCATTTAGATTAGTTTCTAATGTTTATTTATTTATTTATTGAAGAATGAAAGCTAAAAGTTGCCAAAACAAAATAACCAGAGGCGTTTTTAATCTTGAAGGGATTAATCATTAATTTTTTTCCTTTATTTTTATTTTATGTATTTGAGTGTTCTGCCTTCATGTATGTCTATGTACCACATGCATGCCCAGTGCCTGAGGAGGCCAAAAGAGAACACTTGATTCCCTGGGGCTGGAGTTACAGAGGATTGTCAGGGTTTTGAATGGATGATCTGATTTGATTAATATAATTGACTACGTACTTCTTAAATTCATCACTTAGGTAACATGATATTTATTCTGGTTAGTAGAGAAAAATATTGATTCAAACAGTTTAAATGTTCTTTAGAATATATTTATTTATTGAGTAGAGGGAGGGTGAATCTGCCATGGTGCACATGTAGAGGTCAGAGGACAACTTTGTGAAGTTGGTTTTTTCCTTCCACCTTTACATGGCTTCCAGGCATTGAACTCAGGTTGCCAGGCTTGCAAGCACACACACTTACTGCTGAGCCATCTTGCTTGGTCCCTAAATGTTTTATGTACCTCTGGTTTAGAAATGTATTTATACAAAGGGTTAAACTTTACTTTTCTGCAGACTGTTGGTCTTGATCTTGACTCTAAGATTACTATTTTAACGTTCTTGTATGGTAGCTGATCTCACAGGTGGCTTTTACTCCTCTCTATCTTTTTTTAAACTGTTGAACATACTGGGTCAATTTTATTTTCAAATTATGATAGCTGCAAAACAACTGAGAACTGAACATTAATGGATTCATTCAAATAATTTCACTCATAGGCTGGAGCCTACAGCTTGTAATAAAAGCTCATGGGCTTTTTTTGTGTGTGTGTGAGCTTGGGACTCTGGGAGTTTAGAATATTTCTAGTAACACTAATAGCTGTTTCTGAAAATTCCCTTCATAGATCAACACTGCTTATGCTACCACAAACTTGACCATTTATTTAGTAGCGATGGGTTCTCCAAAGTTCTCTCCCAACTCTCTCAAACCTCTGTGTCTTCTAGATTTCCATAAGACATATGAGACTCTATGTAATGGAATCGAAAACTGTTGTATTTACCTGTGTTGGTCTCTGAATAGTTCTGATTCTTCCAATGTCTAACTGCTTTGTAGTACACTGGAGAGAATTTTTCTTTCTCTTTGGTACTTTTCAAAATCTAGCACCATGTTAGGCACACAGTAATCACTCCATGAACCCACAGTTAATCAACATTAACTAAAAAACTCTTATGGTCTGTATTCTGTTTCTAATTATCTATGTGGTATATAATCTGGGGCCATATGCTCATAGGTGCTAATTGATTAGCCTGGCTGAAACCATAGCTACCCACTGAATCCATAGTCAACCTTTTAATTTCTGCAATGCAAACCTGGTCGTTCATTCTTTTTCTTCAACTAACCTGGTTTGTTCAAGTCACTTTTATACTTGCTTCTAATTGAACCTTCCTGGGCAATTCAAAAGGATTCTTAGGTTCTTCAAGTCATCAGAGACAGAAAAGTTTCTAAAAGTTTTCAGTTTTGCCTTTTCCAGGGCATGATGGGAAAGTAGATCCTTTGTGGTCAAGTGACTTGGCCAAGCCTATGTGTTAATCCACTTAGTATCACATTTTGAGTCCTTGTCTTGTTCCTGACAGTGTGTTAAGGGATGTGTCTCTTATTTCCTAGTTCCCAGCCATGGTCCTCATTTCAGTTCATTAACTTGGACTATTGTTATAACTTAATGTGGTGGTGTCTCTCCCCCAGCCCAGTTCCCCTTACTGAACATGCAGCCATGAAATCACACGTCTAAAACTTCTGCTGAACCTACTTTTAGAGTCTACTCCCAATTTTATTTTATAAAATTATATCATTTAGTGGTGAAGACATTTTAACACTTTGATCATAAGTTAAATAAGTTAAAGCTATTTGAAAAATCTTGTTTTGAGAAGTTTTTGAACATGTTACACTATTCATAACAAATAAGGAGCTTTTGGTATCACAGAGACAAGTGGACTTTGGAAACCCATCTCTGTCTGTGACTGAGTGTGTGGCATTACAATGGCTCTGTTTATGAATGACATTTAAATCAAGCTAGGATGGACATTTGTCACTCAGGAGCTGCTCTCTTATCTTAGACCTGTGCTGGAAGAAGATTAAAAAAAAAAAACAGCTCTGGTTAGCCCAAGGCATAAAACTATACTCAGACATGTAGAGTCTGTCTATAAAACTTTTCATACAGGTCCTTCGCTTGCTTAGTTAGAGTTACCCCAAGGTATTTTATATCATTTGTGGCTATTATAAAGGGTGATGTACCTTTGATTTCTTTCTCAGCCTGTTTGTCATTTGTATATATGAGGGCTACTGATTTTTTTGAGTTAATCTTGTATCCTGCTACATTGCTGAAGGTGTTTATAAGCTGTATGAGTTCCTTGGTCAAATTTTTGGGGTCACTTATGTATACTATCATGTCATCTGCAAATAGTGAAAGCTCAGCCTTGGTGTAGGGAGGAGGGGACTGGACCTGACTCAACTGAATCTACCAGGTTGGGCTGACTCCCCAGGGGAGACCTTGCCTTGGAGGAGGTGGGAATGGGGGGTGGGTTGGGGGGATGGCTGGGGGGTGGGAGGAGGGAGGATAGGGGAATCTGTGGCTGATATGTATTAAATAAAATTAAATTAATTATAAAATAGAAATATTTAAAAAACTTTCAATGATTTTTAATGAGGGTAGTTACTGAACTAAAGATTACAGATAAACTAATTTTTTTTTGTCAGAAACAACTTTTATGTAAGAAGTAGGTTGATGCTGCAGCACTTGATTTTGTTCAGAAGTGATGGATGAGGACCACCCAATTAATAAATGGGCTAATGAAGTGAACAAGAAGTTCTCAAAAGATGAAGTACACATGGCCAGTAAACCTGAAAAAAATGTTCAATATACTTGACCATCAGGGGAATACAAATAAAATAATACTGAGATTCCATCTTACCTAAGTCAAAATGGCTATCTGGACTAGGAAATCTGTTGCAAGATTGTGTCTTATAGACGTGATTGAGAAGCTACACCCATGAAATCGCAACAAGGTGGCTGCCTAAATAAGACCTGAACAATGACAACACAAGTTGACATGCCAACATGGATGGGTGACATCTCACAGAGTTCTGCCACTAGATGAAGAGCTACGAGTAATTAACAACTGCAGGGGGAGAGAGATAGTCTTCCCTAGGGATAAGCCCCTGCAGCTGAAAGTTTTCCTGGTTCTGTCCAGCTCCTGCTACCCTATGGTCTGCAGTCAGTCAGACCCAAGTAAACACACACAGGCTTATATTAATTAAAACTGCTCAGCCATTAGCTCAGGCCTACCACTGACTAGCTCTTGCACTTAAACTCAGCCCATTTTTGTTAATCTATATGTTGCCACGTGTTCCGTGGCTTTACCTGTGTGCCATTACATGCTGTTCCCTGGACGGTGGGCTGGCATCTCCTGACTCAGCCTTCCTCTTCCCAGAATTCTCCTTGTCTGCTTATCCTGCTTATATTTCCTGCCTGACTACTGGCCAATCAGCATTTTATTAAACCAGTCTATAAAAGCATTGTTCCACAGCAAGCCCCCTAAATGTTATTGAACACCATGTAGTCAGCCCTAAAAACATATACATATAAGCAACACTAAATGGACTCTGCAGGCTGTATTTATATATTTATTTATGCATATCTTTCAATATGTATCAACAGTAGAAAAAAGAGGTCATGAATTTGAGAGGGAGTTGGGGGTATGGAATGCATAGGAGGGAGGAGTGGAAGGAGAGAAATGATGTGATTATATTTTAATTAAATAAGAAAAGAAAAAAATGAGAACACATTGTGGTAAGGATGTGGAGAAAAACAGCATTTATATACTGCTGGTAGGAATGGGAATTAGCCTACTCAATATAGAAATCAATATGGAGGTTCCTCCAAAAATCTAAAAATGGAATACCATATGACCTAGCTGTATCCCCTCTGGGTATATGCCCAAAGGATGGGAAGCCACAATACCACACAGATACTTGCAAGTCCATGCTTATTGCAGCACCATTTATCAACAGATGAATAAATGAAGAATATGTGGCCTATATACACAATGGGATTTAATCAGTCATAATGAAGAGTGAAATCATCTTGTCTGTTGAAAAATGGATGCAATTGAAGATAATCATCATATTAAGTAAAATAAACCAGACTCAGAAAGCCAAGTATTGTATATTTTGCTCATTTGTGGATCATATATATGGATTTATATGTATATGTATACACACATATGCATATACACATATATATGTATATACATACACACATACATACATACATACATACATACATACATACATACATGAGGATGGAGGAAGGAAGAGGACAAGAAAGGGAGAGGGGAAGAAATGAGAAGATATGGGGGAATTCACATGGTCAAAATACACAGTCTACAGCTGGGCAGTGGGTAGAACATGCCTTTAATCCCAGAACTTGGGAGGCAGAGGCAGGTGAATCTCTGTGAGTGCAAGGCCGGACCAGTCTACAGAGTGAGTTCCAGGAGAGCCAGGGCTGTTATACGGAGAAACCTTGTCTCAAAAAACCTAAATAAATAAATAAACAAACAGTCTTCTTGGAAGAAAAGTAGAAATGTCATTTATCTAAGCATTATGTTGTTCCTGTAACCTCTACTTACGTATTTATTTCTAGGGAATATAATGAGAATCTTTGGTATTAAGGGGTGAGTAAGATAAATAGGTCTCCAAGGCTTGATATCATTTGACCTAAGAAGAGTATACTAAGATGACTTGAATGTGGGCAGTTTTAGGATTTAGAAGTTTTGATATCAGGTTCCTGAAAGTAAAGCTTAAACGTCTCAGAAAAATCTGATTTCAGCCTCCCCTTTCCCCTCCCCGCCTTAGTACCTCCTGGTCCCTTTGCCCACCTCCTCTGTCTGAGAACAGAAGGCACAAGAAAACCCCGTGTGGCCCAGGATGTCAGATTCAGCTTTTATTTGGTTGCTTTGGATCCCACCTTCTTGTTCGGATCACTGCTCCCCTCACCCATACTTCAGAAACCAATCAAGGTGTCTCCTGACCCCATCTATTCTCTTTGTTTCAACTGCTTTCTCTAGTAACTTTTTTCCATATGGTTATATCCTTGCCTCACAAAAGAGGTTTTTGGGGTTTTTCCCCCCCTCTACCAAAAAAGTTCCGATTGGGGTTACAGGAAAAACTGTTTACTCAAATGTGTCACATACTGCTTTTGAGGATGCCAAACCACTTCTTTTCATTATGTCGGCGGTCAGGGAACAGAGGGGTGGAGGAAATATTTCTATGTTTAAAAATAACTGAGTGATGGGCAGCGATGCCGAGTGTCAGGGAGCGGGAGGACACACGATGCTGGGAGCAATAAGTCAAACAGTCCAATCAAGGCCCAGAGACGGAGTCCGTGTTTGTGACTTTCATTTCATGTGGCATTTCTTTTGTCACTCCAGTTTGGCCTCATTCCCTTCAACACGGTGACATTGGTACTCTTTATTTTGCCTGTTTCAGACAGAATTTCTTCAGCTGTTGCTAAAACTTACTAAAATGCCAGATGTCACGTTGGAAACATGAAACCCGAAGGAAGGTCGTAAATCACAAAAACAAACCATAAAATAAATAATAAAATTCCATGAGTGCTGGGCTCTGGAGCTTCCCAGCTTCAAGTCTCCTTTTGTTCACTCCTCTCCCAAGCCCACCATGTCTCCCAACCCCCTTCTTTTACAGCCAGGCATGAGGGCAACTGGGCAGTTTCTCACCTTGGCCTTGATTGTTCACGTTGCAGATTCTGAGCAGAGCACTGGGTCCGACTCCGAGGTGCTCACTGAGCGGACCTCCTGTTCCTTCAGCACTCACACTGACCTGGCGTCTGGTGCCACAGGCCCAGTGCCTGCTGCCATGTCTACCATGGAGGAGATTCAGGTGGAGTTACAATGTGCTGACCTCTGGAAGAGGTTCCATGATATTGGAACGGAGATGATCATCACCAAAGCAGGCAGGTAAGGATGTTCTGTTGAGTGACCAAACTCAAAGGCACTACAGAAGTGGACCCTGTTACTCCCATTCCCACTGACCTGTGGTAGAGTCAGCAAAGCTCAAGCATCTTGAACTTCCTCTTCTGCAATTGGATTTGCTAATGTGGTCTTACTGTGTCTACTCTCACAGACAACATTTTCCATCCTCAAAATTACTTCTTCATCTAATTCTTGATACTTAATAGAGAAAAGTTAGGTCCAAAGCAAATACTTATTCCTCCATGTAATATTTTCAAGAAACCTTTTTTTAAAATCAACAGTTTACATCTTTGAAGACTAAAGTAATCATATGCCTTTTAAGAATGAGGCTTGGTGCAGCTGTTGAGCCAAGGTTATTGATCCATAGTGTTTGTTGTTGACTTGAAATTATTATATAACTTCATTATGATTAGGAGAGTCTCTCGTGAAACTAGTTACCCAAGATAATAAAAGTATGGAAACCACTGTCTCTCTTAAAAGAGGCACCTTTAGTTAAACCATGACTTTACTGGCATCCTTCAGTTTTCCATAGCTATGTATCTATTTTGTGCTGGGCACTGAACATATGTAGTACTTGAAATTCACAAGAATCCTGCAAAGTGAGATGTGACTCTTCTGTGTGGATTCAAGGAAAGGAAGACTGGAAAAGGCTAATCAGCTTCATGAGGGCAAGGGCTATTGAGCAGCAACTCCAAACTTCATGCATCTGGGTTGTTTTAAAATATATCATAATTTTATCAATCCTCCCCATTAATAGTTGTAATTCTTGTCTCTGACTCAAAATGAAAATGATTTAGATAAAACTGAATTTGGATTAGGCCTTTACGTATATAGGAATAGCTATTGAAATTAATCATGACTATATTATTTTATTTTCTCAAAGCATATATATATATATATATATATATATATTATATAGTTATATACACCATCAGAGTGAAAAGGCTCCATCTAACTCATTGCTTCCACACTATTTTAATGGAAATACTCATTATGTTTAGTTTATGTTTTCTCTACATCTCAATGGATATAGAGAAACCAACACATTCAATAAAAAAATCTAAAAACCATGAATGAAATGAACTTGAATTCCTGCTTGTTTCTATTCTGGTACTTATTGCACTGTAATTTTCATAGTGGTGAAAGTCTTGTGTAGCTCAGCTTTGAAGGAGAATTATCTTCAGTGCTACCTCTTTACTTGGATTTTAGTGTTCTCCTCTTCTAATTTTCATGGTGTTGAAAACTGGAGGAAAACAAAGAAATTAAAGGAACTTTATTTTAATAGAGAGGTTGAATAGAGAGAGGAAAAATATTACACCTACTTTTTGTCTAGAATGTTTTTTGGTTTTGGTTTTCATATTTCTTGTTGTTGGGTCTATGTTTGCCATGCAGTCTTGTTTCTAATGCCATCCCTCACTCTACAAACATTGGAACTCAGTTCATTGGTGTACCTCCAATATTTCAGTGTTTAAGTTCAGAAGTTCTGCACATATATTTTTATAAAAATCCTCTTAATTCTTGACAATACCAACATACTTCCTAGCAGTTTCTTCTTTAGTCACATTGAAGTTCTGTTTTTCTTAGTTATGTAGGTAAGACTGCATGTCTTATTACAACTAGGGAAATACTATTCACCATTTATATCTTCCTACACACCCAGCTATACAGAGCCCTCAATTTGGGGAACACCAACCAATCCGTGTAATCAGCACCATGGACAGAGGTGCTTGTTGGGATTAATGGATTTAGAAGACAGAATTGACCTAAATTTAACCATAAAATTAATACCAAACATGACTCATTTTATGAGATATGAAAGATAATTTCTTTTTAATTGTGTTATGACTGATGTTGTACAAAGTATTAAAATACTAACACAAAAATTGGGCAGTATCTGGAGAGTTCAGAAGATACATGGAGAAATTGAAAGCAGGTGGGCAGTCCAGAAGTTGCTTTGCTTTGTCTTTTAGATGATAGGAACGGAATGATTTACCCAAAGTAATTTTATAATTTGAGGATTATATAACTGTCACAATGAAAATATCAAATTAAAAATATCTAGTACCCTTTCTTTGAAGTTATTAAAGCAAAAATAAATATATTTCTTTCAGTGTAGCACAGCCCTTATAGGTGACCAAGAGGAGGCACATCTTCTCACCTCCATTAGTAAGCTTTCTCTCTGTCTCTCACCAGATGCTTCCTAGTAATTAAAACATAGAGGAGAATAGTAATTCTTGCTGTTAAGAAGGCAATTACTGGTCTGTGTTTAAAAGTATAGACTAAGGCTCTCAGATGTTTGGAAGAATTGGTGTAGATCAAAGTGTGTAACTCATAGTGAATGTTATTGAGTGTAGTCACTCATCACATTTTATTGGTAAGACTAAAATTCAAGGCCTCCTCATTAAAATTGTGAGGATGGGAAGAGAAAATATAAAATGACCGGAAAATGATCAAGTGTGGAGGAGGAATGGCTATGCATTTGGTGCAACTATTTCAGAATTCACCACCATCCTTATCAAAGATCTCTTGTCTCTCAAATGTGATTCTCATGGTACAGACTTGCTGCCAGAAAGACATTTGCTTTATGGGTTACTTTTGCTGGATAAGGATTGAATGTGAGACTTGTATAAAAAGCCTTGCACACATTTGCAAGATGGCTGTCTAAGGTCAGGGCATGGTCTATGGCCGTGAAATGGAGCAAAGCCAATTAGGCCATATGTGGATCAAGCTTGTGACCTTGACCTCATTAGCACCGTGGTCGGCTCAGCTCCATTAACTAGCCCCAGATGGTTAAGCTTAATGTAGTATTTTGTGTACAAGTACCCTAGAGCACTCTCAGGGCAATCTATATTTTTAAACTGATCACTTTTTAATGTCTGCTTTGATACAAATAAGCTTGGTGTCTTTCCTTTCTTCTTGGAGTTTTTGAAGAGAATGACAAACTTTATTCTAGACTTGTTGAAATCCAATACCTCTTTTGAGCTGTGCCCTATCCTCCTTTCAGTTATGAGAGAAGCTGTAAAGTGCCACATCCTGACCTCACTTGTTTTGGCAAGTTTAACAAGCCATTGTGGTGGAAGCAAGGTATTGCCCAGAGGCCACTAGACTTCATTTGGTATTTGCTCCGTATTCCACAGGGTCCTTCCTCTGACACACACGTTGACAGCCTGAGAAATTGCAGAAATTTTTGTTCAGTTTTATGCATTGAAAAAAATCTTTAGTGGCCCTTTGTTTGGAGACTAGCAGCAATTCATTTTGTTTCATTATTTTCTTGGGAAATTAATTTTCAGTGACAATTTCCAAATAAACTCAGTGAAATGTTTGATATATGTTTGATATATACTACTAAAAGGTTAAAATATAAAGCAGAGTCAGGTATGAACTGTTTGAGTGTATGAATCATGAGGTACAATAAATTTAAGCTAAGAAGAGATGCAATTTTGACAATATTAGTCATCATTTGCAGCGATCATTTACAGTGAAATAGTAATTAGACAACTTGGGGAAATTAGTGGTTATTGGACTTGGATGTTCTTAAAATACCCAATGAGAAGACACTTTAAGCTTGTACTCCAGTCTATCTTCCCCCTCTCCTGAGCTCATGCCCTTGTTCATTTTCACAGGAGGATGTTTCCTGCCATGAGAGTGAAAATCACTGGCCTGGATCCACACCAACAATACTATATAGCAATGGACATTGTGCCCGTGGACAATAAAAGATACAGGTAAGAGCTCTGAAATCTGGAATTGTAGAAATCACCAGTATCCCAGGGCAGTTCCTCAAACTCCTTACGTGAATAAGGGCAGAGGGAATGCCAGTGGTCTGTGTGGTAGAGTACCACGCAGAAAACAGTAACTAAAGATAGGAAACCAGGGTTTGCTAAGTGTGTTTTCAAATCCTCCGTACGTCTCTGGACAGAATAGGATTTTACAGTGTCCCCTACAGGAGCAAAAATTAAGTGGCTCTTTCTTGAATCTGGAATTAACTGAGGTAATGTTAAAAGGATGAACACACTGAATGATCTGTCTTGTGAAATGATAAATGAGTTGGAATTTAAGGCTTTTTGGGGGGAAGGAAGTAGGCAAGTGCAATATATTCAATTGCACATCTAACATGCAACTCTTGAAAAGATAGAGAAGAACAAATTGAAGGATTGGATAGAATGTAAGAAGAGAATCTTATTAGGGGAACAACTGTCCTTAATATGGGTGCAAGTGAGTTTGATAAATAACTTTATCTCAATGTATTCTCCAAGTCTCTTTGATGGCATTTATATTGTTATTATAGAATACATGGTGGCTTGCTTAGTGTCTTGAAATTCCAGTAAAATCAGTGGTGCATTTTTAAAATGTCTAACGTACGAGAACTTGGCTGTAAGCCTCTGAATTTGGAGGTGAGATATGGATGCGGAAGCCAGAACAATAATAATATGAAGAGGGAGCCATCCAAGAGAGGCATGGTCTATATTGTAGGGTTTAGGTGAGAAAATGCTTCCAGTAAGTTAAAGAGAATCTTGTAAGCTATAATTCTGGCTGAGTGCTTCTATTTGCTAGAGTTCTGTGCCCATGTAGTCCTTTAGAACCAAAACTTAAGGAGGTGCCACATACCTGGGATGGGTGAGGACCACAGGAAAATTGTTGAGCTTGGGGAAAACAGACTTCCTTTGCTACAATCAATATCTCATGTACAGGGGCATTATGGGAAAATGATGTGAACAATGAAAAATTTCCAAACCAAGTTCATTAAAGCGAACACTAGGAATATTTGATGGCGATTCTTGGAGTAGTTACACTAATGCAAAAAGCCCCCCATTCTCATAGAAATGCCTCGCAGAATTCAGACGGTTAGCAAGGAAATGGTTAATGAGTCAGAAGCCCGGAGGGTGTCTGCACATGGCTGCTTTTTATAGGACAATATGGAAGATGTTTTTAATAAGGAACAAAATCCTGAACAAGTGGCTAAAGATTATATGGTTTGCATTTGAGAGGTGAAAGGTTGCAGTAAAATACCTTTTCTTTAGCTAGACTCAGGGGTTCAGGATGCCTGTGTGCACACAGGGGTGCATGGCACAGAGAGGGAGGAGGAAGAAAAGGGACTCTGAGAACGTTTTCCTCGTGAGAGCTGTGGCTTTGATCATCAAGGACAACAGTTCTCCGTCGGCCCCCATTCCCTCCTATTGTCATTGTCAGGGCAGTTTCATTTTCCCCTGATTGTCCACATTCCTGTTCTTCTCATTTATATTCTCCACGTCATTCTCATTATTTCTCCATTCTTGTCATCCCTTCATCTTTCCCGTTCCTTTCTTTCTTTGTTTCTTGGGGCTCCATTCTTCTGTGCATCTGTCTCTAAATTCTCCCCTCCTTCTGTGTCTCAGATATGTGTATCATAGCTCCAAGTGGATGGTGGCTGGCAATGCGGACTCCCCTGTGCCCCCAAGGGTTTATATACACCCGGATTCCCTAGCTTCTGGAGACACCTGGATGAGACAGGTGGTGAGTTTCGACAAACTCAAGCTGACCAACAATGAACTGGATGATCAAGGACATGTGAGTTAAAGAACTCCATTTACTCCCCCCTCCCTCTTTCCCCTTTTGCTTTAGAGCTAATTAGCCCCAGGCCCTTTCTAATAGGTAAAATAAGAATCTATATGCTGTTTTAAGTAACTAAGCATAAACTTTTTTTTTCTCCGCTTAAGTTTCATTTATTACAAATCTAACATTTAGCAACCATCTGCTATGTATTAGCTTGTGTTTATCAAAGTCCTTTTTGCTCTAGGGACCCACAGTCCAGTCAAGGAGGTAAGACAGAAACACAGGGCAGATTAAACACTGGTAAGAGAAACCACAATATTCAATAGAGTAACTCACAAGACAATACCTAAGAGAAACAAATGAATGACCATTTTGGCTGATCGGTTAAGAAAGCTGTGAATTTACAAAAGAAGCCTCAAGCTTTGCTGGTACAATTGGAACCACTGATGCTATTGACTTATCTCTGGCAATAAAGGATGTACTGAATGTTCAGTCAATGCCAGCATTCGTCCTGGTGGCTACGGCTATTTTCTTCAAGGAAATAGTAATTTTCTGAGGTGGTAAGGTCACAGATACGCCATTTATACTTCTGTGACGTGAAATGAAGCCCACAAATTCAATGAGTGTGAAGAACTAAGTGTAGAGTTGAAAGGAAACATGGGTACCTGCTGAAAAATTGAAGGCAGAGGGGAAAATATGAGATGTGGCAGAGGTTGAGAAGGTTTAGTCGAGTGCTGTCTTAACACGAGAATGGTGGCCAGCATTTTTCCAGTTAAACAAGTGAACCACATCTACCGTCCACAATGGGTATACCCTGTTATACATTTCCAGGTAATGTTACCCAGCGGCTTAGTTCTTGCCCTGAGTGGATGCACTGATTTCTAGGCCCCTGTGCATCCCATCCTTAATCTGTCCTCCTCCTACAATGCTTCCATCTTGTGATTTATTTTTTTTTTTGTGCAAGAGTTTGAAAAGATGCAAGAACCTCAAAGTCACACCTAGCATGACGTTTCCTCTTCCTGTTTCAGATCATTCTGCACTCTATGCATAAATACCAGCCTCGAGTCCACGTGATCCGCAAAGACTTCAGCAGTGATCTTTCACCCACAAAACCTGTGCCTGTAGGGGATGGGGTGAAAACATTCAACTTTCCTGAGACGGTGTTCACCACAGTCACAGCCTATCAGAACCAGCAGGTAAGAGGCCACTGTGGAGAGCCTGCTGCCGCCCAGATTTCAAAGAACCTTTGTCTTGTGATTGGTGAGGAATGCTTAGTTCTTTAAATGACACAGCAAAGTCAGAATGAGAGACACCAGTCTTGCAGCACACATGAAACATTGGTGATGACAGTGTGGTGATGCCCAGTGACAGCTGACATGGTCTACATTTAGCTCAGACACAAGCTCCCTCATCAAGAGCACCAAGCTCCTATGTTGTCTTCATGTCTTCCCGTGTTCGGGATCTCTTCCACATCCTGACATTCCTCACTGTGCAGGACTGAGTCTTGCTCTCCCCTGTGTCTGAAGATTTCTATGTGTATCTCTCTTCCACGTGACCTCAAAGCCACCAAGCCTGTAAACTGTAAGACTCATTGCTTACTTTCCAGACTCTGTGTACATCCATGTGGTCAACAAGCAGACCAGGGATCTGTAGCATTTTGTTTCTGGCATACACATTCATTTATTAAGTGGGCATTAGGTTCTAGCCTTTGTAGAGAAACAGAGCTGGTTAATGGAGTAATTAGGATGATGGTTCTCCTTATTGAGAGCATTAGTTAAGAAAAAATGTGCAAACACATCGATAACAGAGTGAAATAGTTCAACAGCAAACATAGGGACAGAGGATTCCTTGATTTGTTGAATAAGGGAGGTTTCTTGGAAATGTTGGTTCATTTTCTGAGGTAGATACACACATAGGAACCATGCAGACTCACATAGAAGACATGTGGATAGGAGAAGGGGGAAGACAGTGACAGGGCATTACTGTCTTATTCTAAACATTACTCAGTTTTGTTTTTTGAAGAGGGTAGCTAGATGGATTTATAAGTAATCTTACTTTATGAAGTTTCCTAAAATGTGCAATCAAATCCATTTTGTACCATATCGTATATTTGTCAAATTGTCTAATTAGTAGAATACTTGCAGTGAGTGAATTCTTTGCTGAAACAAGGAGATTTCAGTTTATTGAGTCTGTACGTTAGCATCCTTTCATTTGGGATCTACTGCAAGCAAAATGAACTTACAATATTATGACATTTGTTGCCTTTTGAATCAGCTGCTCTATTCTGAGCGCAAAGCAATTGAGGGAAACATTTTATATTTATCAAGTACTTTCTCTCTACTAGCTAGGTGATGGTGGTGGTTTTATTTTATAATCTATATCTCACATGGAAAGGATATTTCTCTCTCTCTCTTGGTCTATCTGGGTAAAATTCCTCAGAAGTTCTTTATTTCCTGAGGAGATAAAGCATCTGATTGTTAGACTTTTTCAGCATATGTAAAGTGTTCCTAAGTTCAGATTTTCTTCGTAGATGCTATGTTTTATGTAAGGTAGAGGAAAACATGAATTTGTTTTGGGTGCTGTTTAAATTACCAAGTCCTCCCAAACTTCTTACATAGGAAGGCTGCAGCAGTCTGAGCGGGGCTGCACAGAAATCTTCAGTAAAGTTTTTAAATGTCAGTGCAAGATATAGCAATGATATGCACATGGCCCTTTGAACAATTGAAACCTGAAGCTTACCATGTTTCAGAAGAGAGGGAGTAGGGGGCCAGCTACTGCTTTAATTAGTGTTTTTTTTTTTTTTTTAAGGCAGTGCTGTGGTAATATGCATTTGAACTTCAGGACACTTATGGTAGAAAAACACAGAATGCTAAACAATGAGCATAGTAGTACTATGGTTGATTTTACAGGCTACAAGAGCCATTATTGTAACCCACCTGAAAGCCAGGGCTTCAGTTTACTTTGACAACACAAGCACCTGATACCTCTTTCATTACTTCATTTTCTCTCACAGAAGTGTCCACTGTCGTAGTGCATTTCACTCAGACATATATTTTGTCTGCAGGTGGGTGGGGGCAGGACAAGGGCCTTGGTTAAGAGTGGGAGATTCCACAGCAAGTCCACCTCTTTGAATCTGACCAAAACACTGACAAATCGTGTGACCTGGAATAGGTTTCTTAACTTTTTTCAATTTGTGCCTTCTGTATCCACAAATATGCCTGCCTCATGGAATTACGAGGGGAGGGGTAGGTAGAGAGTGTATATGAATCAGTCAGCACTGCCATATGGCTGGGTCTAGAAAGACAGAGGAAAACAGGGAATAGAGGCAGGTTTAAAGAATAAATCGTTCATTAGGGAAAAGTAGATGGTTGGGAATTGAACAAGGTGCATTGACTCATGAAGGGATTATGGTGAATAGGTTACTACTTTGATCTCTGTCTTCATGAAAAGCTGATGAACTCATGATGTGAGGATGTTCAAAAGAGATGGGTCATACTCAGTTCTGCTTGTTTTGAGATCAAGGTAACAGCCTTTGCCTATTTAACAAGTTCCCAGTCGCTGCATAAATCAACCAGCATGACTGTTTAATACTCCCTTTGGCTGTGTAGATGTGATTTAATATGATACAGTGCCTTCTAATAAAACACCGCAACCTTAGGTCTTTCCCATTGGGCATCATGAAGTTTGTATCCTACATATCAGGGCTTGCTACATAGTAGTGATTTTCAGACTTTTCCTGAAGATTCTGGGGAGTAGAAATTGTTCTTTTGTAAGATATATTTTCTAATTACTATGTTCTTATTAACCTCTATGGTCCAGAATGAGAAGCAATCAATATTTTCTGATAAAGTTGTTTATTATCTATCTTTTAAAGGAAATAGTTAGGAGGCCTGTGTAGGGTAAGAGGCAGTATAGTAGGTCTTCAGTGTTCTTAGGAACATATCTGGAGGAACACAGTAAAGGAAGCCCAGTGGAAGGAGCAGAACTCAGCTGAAGTATCAGCAGGTCTTTCTAATGAAGAGATCTGTCCAGTTGCTCAGACAGTAACTGACCAGACATTTGGAGGGCTGGATCAGAGTCCTACACCTCTATGAGCATCTAAGTCACCCCAAGAAAGTGACTTTCTCTGTCTGGACTTCAGTTTCTTCTAGAAAATGGGTTGTCTTATGCTTTCCAAGGATGGCTGATAAGATGGGTAATTATAATTTTTTCCTCCTTTTCCCCACAATGAGTATTGAGAGCAATGTCCTGTCACCCACCTGAGGCAGCCTAACATTTTCATGTTTGTAACATGAAATTAAAAGATTCCTGTAATATTCTAGATCGTATTTTTAGCAGGTCCACTCTTGGGAGGTAAGAACTTTGCATTTTGCTGTTGACAAACAAAACGCTGTAAACTCCTCTATGGTCTTCAATTCACTAACATCCTTGGTGACTTGTTTTTGGTCTTTCAAGTGAGACATCAGAACCTCCTTTGGACGCTGTTGCTTCTATTGACATATTTTCTTCTTTCTAATCTCACTGCTTTTCCCTTGTTCTGCCCTGCCACCCCTTTACCTTGGCTCTGAAGATAGCTTCTTATTGGTTTTGTAGATGTCAATCAGAATGTCTCCCCAACTGTCTCACATCATCTCTAGAAGGATCTTGAGAAAGCACAATGCTGACGCCACCATTTATCCATCACAAATTGGCAATGATGCCTCAGAGCCTGAGACACAAAGTCCAGGACCTCAAGTCTCTCCATTCGTGTCTTAAATCACCGACTTTTGTCCTAGGCTCACTTCCTGTTATTCCCATCGCATACTTGCAAGAGTGCGGGATCTAGCTGAAATTTTATTGTTGAACTTGCACGGTCTTGCTATTACAGGTAGTTTCGCAGGATTGCCCCCCTCCTTCCACGTTTTCTGTTTGTGTTGCTTGTACTGTTCAAGTTAGGTGAAGATACTGACCTCTACCTATAGCCTTCTTTCCTGGTTGCAAACAAACTCAGCCTTCATAGTCCTACCAGGGCACTGTACCTCTTTCATGACATTCATCGTGTGAGAACCACAGTCTAATTATTTTATCTTCCTCCAACCTGAGGGTGCCTTATTTTGAGAACAATTAAACATTGTCCTGTGATATGATAGCAAATACCAACTGGAAGGTTAGTGGTATGAGTTCTGGACTCTGCCACTGGTGGAGCGCACTGCTTTGATAAGTCACTGTTCTGCTGCGCTCTAATTTGCAATCTGATAGCTGAGTCTGAATCGTCAGTGTCAGTGACTGGGGAGAAGCATTTTGAAGTTCACTGAAAAATACAGCTGCAAACACTCACTTATGTTGTTCTATTTTGGCCTGTCTGCTTTTTTTGAGGCACAATGTTACCTATTTTATGAAATAATGATACTTGTAGAGTAGATTGGTGTTCATTTTTTTCTAGTCAATAGAATAAAAATTGGGACGTAATTGTTAATTCCTCAAATGCTGGGGGAGGGATTAGACCAGCTTATGAAATTCTAAAGTCTAGAAGCCATGAGTTAAGATAGAGGATGCTTCTATAATTTTAAGATATTTGCATCTGTTTAGTGGCATGGCATTGGGCATGTGTTTTCCAAGTGTCTGTATCCCTGAGAGAATTAACCATCATGACTTAGATGTTGGTTTCCTTACACACCCATAGCCCCGCTTCTCTGGCTGTGAAGTATGAATTAAACATTTTTATTTTCATGGAATATTTTATGCTTTTCTTCCCCCTTTCCATTCCTTCCTCACATTTGTCTTCCCAACCTATAGACTCTCAGTGTTCCTAGCATACTGAAGTTATTATTGCTAATATTTGCTCTCAGAATGCCAACTTGGCAGGTCTGTGAAAGAGAGTGGTACACCATGCCCAGAATCTCATCATGGAGAGTAAGTTGGTAGACTGGGAATAAAGGTGATGCAATACTCCATCCATTTTTTTGGAAGATTTTGATGCCAGCATATCCTCGTGTAATCAGCAGGAAATTCCACTGCATCTTTGTCTTCTCTGAGGGAAAAGACTGCTGAACTTTGATTTTTTTTTTTCAAAGCAGGAAACTAGATTTCAAAAAGACATAGCCATGCTCTCCCCAGGTAAGAGGCTTATTCTTGGTGAGAATTGGCTACAGGAAGCAGAAAAAAATGCCTGAAACCATTGCCAGGTTTGAGGAACCAAATACAGCAGGATTCTGAGCCACTTCTTATACCCTGCACTGCCCAGCCAGTTTTCCTCTAATTTGCAATTAGACCAATGCAGAATTTTTTTATTTTTATTTTGGACACACTGGCTCAAACATTTTTTTTCATTCTTGATGGAAAGTCTCCCAATCTGTATGGTTAAAAAATAAGAACAAACAAGAGCAGTAATAAGGGAAGCTCTTTTGGCCTGGGTTCTACTTAAAATACTCATCTTCAGGATTCATCTCTAGAACCTGTACTATGCATTGTGAGGTATACTTAATTTATTTCACAAGCACTTGTTTTCTTCCAGTCTTCAATGCCTCAGACAGAAGAATATTAAGATTAGGAAAATACAATCAGTGAAGGCTACTGCTTTGATGGCCTTTACTTTTTCCATGCCTTCTTATCACAGGGCCAAGTTTGAACACGATTGCTATTAACAGCTTCAACTTCATGGGAAGTTACTAATAGAGCTGACCCTAGCTTGAAAGACACTAATGATCTTTGTCTGTGATGCAGAAGTGAAGACAAAACTGGGAGTTGAAGGGGGACTTGGTGAAGAGTTGCTCAGTCTTGTCCTTGCTTTGGGTTTGATGAACCACTCCACATTACCACCCATTCATTCACCCTTCATTGACAAAAACCCATTGGGTGCCAAAGGCATGTCATTCTAGGCTCTATTTAATAAGGTAGTACTTAAAATAGGTATGGGCCTTACTTGTCACACAGGGAAAGAGACAGTAAATATGGAAATAAGTAATAAATGTATGGTTAATTCAAACAGTTGGATTAAGAGGAAAGACGGATTAAAGACAGCACAGTTGAAAAGACCAGCAGAGACGATCAGGGGAGTTGTCTCCTGAGCCTAGAACGTTAGTCTGAGGTTTAGTATGAAGTCAGCTCTGTGTAAGGTACAGTGAAGGAGTGGAGCACTGTGAAAGGCCTCTCCAGGGAAGGGCTTGGAACATTATGGCATCTATTGCAGTTCAGTTTGGCTGGAGCCTGTGGACAAGGGTAGAGGAATGTGCTAGCGTTGGAGTATGGGCTGGAGCCAGAGCTTACTGGCCCTGCAAGGCTGGTCAAGGAGGATAGATTGAATTCTGTACAGGGGTAGTCATTGGGAAAAAACCAGCACACTGTAGGAATGTGCAAATGCAGATCACTCAGGCTGTTGTTTAGATTGGATAGGAAGTACAAGGAAGGAGGTCAGTTCTAGACCATTTAGAGTAGTTTAGTCAAGAATATAGCTGGCCTGTGGCAGGGAGGTGAGCAGACATATTTGTCTCTCACTGGTAAAACATAATATGACATGGAGTTGGAAATCACTGAATTGTTCTCTCATTCCTCTTTGCATGCCATATATATAAATAAATAAATAAATAAATAAATAAATAAATATGTATATATATGCATATACAATTTTTATATATACATATAATTTTGTGTAGCCTTTTCCCCTAAAAGATCCTCATCTGTAATGGAGTAGGGTAGGGGAATACATACTTTTGCATTTCTGCATTTCTATTTGAAGTTTGTATCTCTTAGCATACTTGATTTGATTTGGGTGCATAGGTTAGTTTCCTTTTCCACCAGTGGACTTCTGGCCTCTGGTTGTATGGTGCATACACAGGGGTGAAAGTGAGAGGTTTACGTGTCCTCATGGCTGCTTGTGGGTTCCTATATGGTCTCTGGGCTCACTGTAGTGCTGTGGAGCAGCTGCTGGGTCTGTTGCTGGGTCTCTGGAGCTGATAGTCTGTGAGAAATATGCTGAAGTGAAACATTGTTTTCTTGACTCTTGGGTCTCTTTCTTTGTCCAACTTTCCACCAGGACTCATCCAACTCTGTTTAGCTCTCTAGTCTGTAGTATGTTTGTATCATTGTTAGCCACCTCCACATACATACATACAATGTCTCATTGCCAGGCTCTCTGAGTTTCCCCACCACACCCTCTAAGTTTCAATCTGAATGGGAAAACAGGCACAGGCGACCCAACTGTTTACTTACTCTTTGTCTCCATTGGGGATGGAAAAAGAGAATTCTCAACTTCTACTTGATGAACACTCATCTTCTACTCATCCTTGTCCTCCAGAGGACAGCAAACCTCATGGCCAATTTATGAATAAAAATGAAATTGTGCACATTCTTTGAGGTCAGGCCCTTCTATTACCTCTAAGGTAAAGACTTGGAGTCTTGGAACTTGCTGATTCCTCAGAAGTTTCAGGCTAATTTGCTTTGGTTGTGGAGCTAATTATGATCTGCTTTCTGGGGTTACTACTGTGCATGTCTGCCTTTTGTTCTTCTACATTATAAGCTTCTTAAGAGCAAAGAGGCAACAGAGCCACATGCTGACTACTCTCCAAAGTGTCACCGGTGTCACCTGTCACCTTTAGCACACAAAAGATATTTGATGAATAATGACCATCATCACTATACTCTTCATAAATCTCTAGACCTCTCATTAAAATTGTTGGAACAAGTACAGGAGGGCTATTTTTTCCCAACATCTTTGGACCCTTTCTATTAAATTTCCATACAGATCCCTTGGCCTGGGCTACACTCAGCTGGGGGAATCAGATTTTCAAATATTTCTCCCAGGCCATGAACTTGAATGTCATTATATTTACAGGGGTCTGTGGAGGTACCCCGAACACGGCAGTGCAATTGTATATCAGAAACCACTATCATAAATGAGTTGGACAGGATAAGCCAACTTGAAAGAGAAAATAAAATATTATAACCCCAACTTGAAAAGAAAATATGGTGTGTGGTTTATTGCGGTGGGTTATGGGGGAAGAAAGAACCGATTTTAAGTCAAACACAGAAAGGCAGTGGCACTCTTTAAATTCAATACAGTATTCACATGGTAGACACTGGACTTCAGAAAGCCAAACCTTTAGGCTCCTGCTCTGGTCTATAAAATAGATGTAAAATTGCCTTTGCTACATTATTAGTGCACCATTCTAGAGGCATGCCATGTTTAGGGAGCAAAGTAACCTTGAAGCCAGCGTGGTGCTTTCAAGTCAGAGTAAGTTTGTGAGAATCTCACATTGCATTTTAAAGACATTTTAAAGTCTGTGGCTTGGGGAAATTCCACTCTGACGAGGTGAGAAGAAAGAAGGACTAGGAAAGAGCTGCAGCAGAGGAGCCAACTTTCATTGTCTTAGTGAGAATGTGTTTTGCAGCTAGCAGCAATCTAAGTCTGCCCTTAAACGAGATTTTCATATTTTCTAGATTGGCTTTTCAGAGTCTCTTTCATTCTTTTGAGTTCCCCAGCCTTCAAGTTGTGTAGTAAAGAATTTGGAAGATGTGCCTTTTGTGGAAAGGGGACTTGGGGATTCTTGACTAAATTACTCATTTCTCTTCCTATGAATCAATGTGATTGCAGAGTATGAGATCAGAGTACAGGACCGAGCACTCTCTGGGAATCAGGAGCCAAGGACCCCCAATGAGATACTGGAAAAGTAATTTCATAAAGCATTTTCAAATTAGCCTGAAATTTCAAAATAGCCTGAAAATTCTGAGAAATCAACAAGTTGAAAGGCTCTGTGTCTTTACCTTGGAAATAGTAGGAGAGTCAGATCTTGAAGAATGTGTATAATTTAATTTATAAAATGGGCCATAAAGCTTGCTGGCCTCTGGAAGCCCGAGTGTCTGTGTCTTGGGTAGAGCAAGTCATTTACATCTGGTTCAGACACAAAGGTATCAAAATGCCTCCCGTGACCACGACTGGAAGTAAAAACACTAGGACTCATATGGAATATGTTGTTCAGGCTTTTTCTAGTCTAGAAGCATTAGGGTGATATATCCAACTGTGTCAGGGTTTACTGGGACTAAGACAGGATTCAGTGGAGGGGTCTGATGCGCTAAGAGAAGGTAAAAAGTGGATGGCCTCTGAGGACCTGGCCAAGAGGGTGGTGCAAGTGTATGTGCTGGCTTTGCCCAGGCTGCACAGCCTCCTCTTCGCTCTTTCTCGTTGGCTGATGAGTCTTGGAGACGGAATAAGATGTATTTCATGTGGCTCCATTCATATTTGAGGAACTTCCCTACTTTGGGTAAATCTGAGCTGCTTTTTGTGTCATTTCTACAAACATTTCAGGTCATTAAATGAGCAGTTTCTGGTGGCAGGAAAGGCACATATTATGTTACATGGGAAATGCAGCCAATTATTTGGTTCCCTCAGGCTGAAGCTGATTGTCTGTTGGTAGTTTACTGGACTGAATCGGTGAATGTAACCATCTATCCATCACTCATTCCCTTACACAGTGTTCATTCAACAAGCATTCCTGAAGTGCCTCCTGTGTGTCACCAACCACGGACCTCATCATCATTCAATTTTCCTTTTTCTGGGTCCATCTGCACACAAAGTTCATCATTAGTTTGGGGCAAGGACAGGGAGGAGAAGTGAGATCAGAGTCACATACAGGGCAAACCTTGGTCGTCAGAAAGAAGTGAGTCACACATCTGGGTGCCAGGCCCAAGCCCTATGACAAGCTGAAATTTAAATCTCTAACTAAAAGGAAACGAAATAAAAACAACAGATGTTATTAATAGAGTGAGTTTTGTTAATTTTCTAGGAGTAACACAAAAGGAAATTGGCTAATATGAAAACAGTTGATATTTATTTGTTTATTTCCAGATCACCAGATTAAAAATTGACCGAAATCCGTTTGCTAAAGGATTCAGAGATTCTGGAAGAAACAGGTAAGAACAGCAGGACAAGAGACTCACTGGCTTCTTTTCCTTTTGAAATTATTCTTCCCATATCTCGTTGGTGGCCCTTGGCTCCGGATCCCCAGAGAATGCTTGCATATCTGGAACCACATTAACTCAGGGAAAGAGAAATTGGTGGCTTATCCAAGAATCCCCAACTCCTCTCCCACAAAAGGCACATCTTCAAAATTCTTTCTTACACAACTTAAATTACCATAACAAATCCTTCATTCTGTTTTACCCCCTACATTACGTTGTGTGATTCCGTCCACGTAAAGCAAGCCACGTGGTCACTTGTTGTTATTGGTGGATTGGGGTATTTTTCTGGTATCTGAAGATGGCTGTATTGGTTGCAGTAGTGTCTCAGGCACTGTACACTTCAGAAAAATAAAAGATTTCAGAAAATTACGACCTCTGTGGGTTGAAATTTGTAAAAACAAATGTAATCATTTTATTACTAGGAAATAGTCCCCCAAGACACGTACACTTTTGACTTCATTAAGGGGGAGCGTTTCTAGAATACCACCTTTTGTAAAAATAGCTTTTCTATTTTCTGAGATTATAACATAATTACATCATTTCCTCCCATTCCTTTCCATCCTCCAAATCATTCCATGCACTCTCCCCTTGCTATCTTTAAAATTCTTTGTCTCTTTTCTTGGTTGTTGTGCGCATGTGTGCACACACGTGAATGTGCATGTGCGTTGTGTGTTATATTTGTAAGTATACAAGTACAACCTGCTCAGTCTGTATAAAGTTATGTGTATGGATGTTTTCATGCTGACTGTTTGGTATTGGATAACCGATTGGTGAGCTCTTCTCTGCAGGAGGACTATATCTCCATGGCTCAGCATTCCTTACTGGCCTATAGTTCTTGATTAAGGGCTATGAGCTTTCTTTCTTCTACATTAGCAAGCCTATTTGTGTTATCCTTGTTCAGGTCATGTTTAGGTACCTATGTTGATGAGACTTCATGTGTGTAACTTCTCTGATATCTCTAGGAGACACAATCTCTAAGCAAATTTCCTGTTCTTCTGACTCTTAAAATCTTTCAGTCCCCTTTTCCAAACTGATCACCAAGCCTTGGATGTGGGAGTTGGTATATATATATATATATATATATATATATATATATATATATATATCAGCAGGGGCTTTGCTTCCCAACTCTGTCTTTTGGTCAGTTGTGGTTTTCTGCAATAGTCTCCATCTGTTACAGCAAAGGGAAGTTTCAGTGATGAAGGGGAACCCCACCTTTCTTTATGACCTGCTCCATCAGTTCCAGGAGTTGCAGATGTTCACAGGATCATTTTTTTCCTGTTGTCAAATGCCTTAGAGACTGTACTGCTTTTCTGACTGATAAGGCTTTCTTTTCTCCAAATGACTTCCTACATAAAATGAAAATCTGTTATCTATGGCAAGTTAGGAGACACCTGAGATGGCTAGGGAAACTAGACATAGCCACAGTCTCCAATAGGCAAATTCATCAGCTACAGACAATACAGGCTGAGCGAGTGTGGTGCATCTGTCTGGTGTAGCACAGGCTTTGCAATGCAATTGACTTTCATCAGGCATCAGACTTCTTTCATAATCGGCAAGGATTGCTTTACATCTGGACAACAGATTGTCAGGAATTATCTTTGGTATTCTCTCTACAGCAGTTTTTGGATAAACCAACAATTTATATTTAGAACTACTCCATGAAATATGTGATGCATTATCTAATCAAGTACTACAGACCAATGTTTCAGCATGAACAGACCCCATGTGTGATGGGATCTAACTTAACAGTAAAGGTGTGTAGTGGGCTTATGTCGAGATTTGTGTGAGGACATTGTATAATGTGTACACAATGACTAAACCACACAATGACATTCCTTAAGATGTGCCTTCACCAAGCAATGCATCACTATACCATAGACATATGTTACAAACCACCTATGGTGATCATTTCTTTCACAAAATGCTTTGTAAAAGTACTTCTTTACCAGACTCTTATTTTATGTTCAACACACATCTAGGTTCCTATAAAATTTGTTTGTCTCAAAATCCATAAAGTCACATCAGTTGAGTAATATAAAATTCAGTCAACCTTTCAGTTTTTAGATGGCAACATTAAGTAATGTGTTCTAGGTAACATATTAATGGTAAAGCACTGTAGAACTCAGTGAGCGAGTGACTCCTGGTCAAATGATTTTCTATTCCACAAAGGTCTTCATCTTCAAAGCCTAACCAATAAAGAACAAACACACATTCATTCTGTCTCAGATGTTCCCCACCATTAACTCATATTCCAGGTCACAACAGCATCTTCCTTTTCTTCATTTCTAAGATTCTTTACTCTGAGCTCCTTGAAGACCTAGTTAGTGATAAGGTCTTAAAAAGTGACCGGTTACTCATGGTAGGTAGGCCATGTATGGTAAGGGTATTCAAAACCTGTAGCTTGGAGTCCATGGATGGCCTTTCAGGGTTCTGTGGGCCCCTAATATGTAAGTGTGGCTGGATACAGGAGCAGCTGCACATTTTTCTTAATAAGCCTGCAGTTTTCTTTATATTTTTGGAGAGATCTTATCTCCCAGGGTAAGAATTTCTTTTCTATACCCAAATATATGTCTCGAGGGCCAAACATGTCCCTGCTACTTATTCATCTGTTCCTTTGTTTTTGGGGAGTTGTCTCGAGTAGTATTTAGTATTTGTTTATTTTTCTTACAGATGCATAGTGCATGCTGTCCTCTTTCTCCCTTTGTCTTCCACTGGAGACCTTGCAACCTGGAGTATTTGGTCAAATTACTTTCCTAAAGTTGATTTTAATTCCTCAGCTAGTGCTTCCTGTTGGTAGGCACCCTACTCTTGGAAGCTACAGTAGAAGATAAACACCCTTGGAAATTGCCCTCTTAGACTGTTCATGCCCATGTTTCATAGAAAGTAAGAAAAATATGTCAATTTTTGATGAAAACATTCAATCAGGAGGTCAAGTGGGAGTCAAAACTGTTTCTATAGGGTGGCTGGGGTTAATGTCGATGATAAAATGCTATGATTAGGTGTGTGTGGGGGTTTGCAGAAAGCAGATGTAAAGACAAGTATGTGTTTGCTATGTTTGACTATTAAGGAGGCCCTGTGGCTCCAGAGTGAGGCTCTCTGTAACTGTGTCTCAGCAGCATGGGATGGGAGGTGCCTAGGTATGACAAAATAGCGTGTGTTGATCAACATTGAATCTATGCTCCAGGAACTGAAGCCCATTTCCACCTTGAGACTAGGATGCCGAGTGAAGGATTTGCCACTGGCCAGGAAGTTTTGAGGAATTCTTAGCTGGAGTCCCAGGGGGAGGTCCTCCTGGAGGCCAGTGAATGTTGTGCTGTTCAATGAAGATGCTTATTTTTTTGGCCTGCTTGGTGGATTCCTCTTCTCTGTAAGACTCCTTGAAAGTGGAACTATGGGTAAATCAAGGACAGATGGCTAGCACAAAATAGTGCAGGGTACACAGCTCTGAAGTCAGGCACTAGCCCATTTCAATGCTTAATTTATTTCTTATAGTGTGAAATTTTTTTTAACATCATACAAAGCCTGCAAGCCACATTAAAAAAAAGAATAGAGTCCTGTCATTTGTGAATCAATGGGGCTGAAGGACATTAAGTGAAATAAACCATCATGAAAAGCCAAGAGGCACATTACATATGCAGAACTTAAAATGGTTGATTTTGTAGAACTGAGGAGGAGAAAAGTTGCTATTGGAAGTTAGAGGGAGAGAGTAAGGAGGGACAGGAGAAAGCAGGATTGGAAATACAGAAATACACAAAGGAAAAAGTCCTAATACGCCACAGCATTTTAGGATAACTGAAGCTCACAGTTTACCATATATTTTGTAAAGCTCTAGAAGAGTTCAAAACTTCCCAATCCAATGAAATGAAGTGTTTAAGGAGAAGGAAATATTGTCCTGATTTGACTATTACATATTGTGCACTCATGCTGAGTTATCATACTGCAGCACATAAACAGCTATATACTATGTTTTGGTTAAAAAAATTTACACCCCTGCCCCCATAGTGCAGGTTACTTTAAGGACAATTAGTAACTGTCTCAGTTAACTGCAAATGAACACTTACCAATTTGGGGGGGCTCATCCTTCATTTTTCTCTAATTTTCAAACCTGCATCTTAAAAAGGTTTGAGGCATGCAGGAGTTAAGCAGCTTTCCCACCATTCCAGAGCCAACTGCTGATGAACAACCGTGTCTGCCTGGCTTCAGAGCTGTGCATCCCAGGCTATCATGCTAGCATCCCATCCTTGACTTGACTCACTTCCAATAGATACTGAGAATGGAATCCTTCCCCTAAAAACATTATCCAACCACCCAGAACTGTTTTGGTTTCAAATAAAGCCACCCGTGCACCCTTAGCCTGTGTTTATAGACTACTGCTCATAGCTTCACCATCTACTTTATACCCTCTACAAACAAGTATCTCCTATCTGGAGACACAAAACCAAGCTGAACCTTTCTAGCAGGTGAATCCGGGATGACCTCCCGATGTCCTACAATGAGGCAAGAATGTATGGCTTCTTTCTCCAGCACTCTGGGAAACTACATTACAATAGACTTGCTAAGGCAATTATAAAAGTTTTGAATGTTTTTCCTCTTTCAAAAATCCAAAATTACCTAATTATATCATTAGCTGCCTAGTGATTTAATTCTCACTAGCTGGCTGCAGGATCTGATGTAGGCAAGGACTTTTAATGTCATTATGTAGATGGGAAAGATGGATGGGTGAGTATATGGAGAATCATTTGCAAATCTGGGACCTCGTGGCTCTCAGCTAGCATCAGGACCAGCGTACCATCTTCTGTCCAGCATCTCATCTGTGGCCTTTCTCATGCTCACACAGTTCTTCTCAACCTCTGTTTTTCCCCATGCATTTTAGACATCAAATGACTCATGCGGAGGAGCATGGCTTGATGAGTTGCATATAAATGTTACTAAAACATACGGATTACATTTCCTTTAAAAACACATGGGCTTAAAAATTAGAGGGGAAAGTGCTTGGCCAATGTTTTTTGGTTTCGCAGAACACAAAACATTTGTGGAATACTTTGGAGTTACAGAGTTTGCCAAACCTCAAACCAAAACACGTTCAGGTTTGTCGATCTCAATCCATCCCAGCAAAGTCCAGAGGCTGGAGTAGGGAGGAGAGGAACGATGGGGAGGATGCAACCACCCACTGCACTCTCCACTGATGCCTCTGGCAGTGTCTCTCAGCCTGTGAGGCTCTCACACTGAGTCCCATCAGAGTGTGGCCAAGATGACAGGCTCCTTCTAAAATATACAGAAGAGTACAGAGCAATGGCTAAACGCTCTGGCTTCCATTCTTTGCCTTAAAAAAAAGAGAATTCTAGAAAAAGTGCTCCTGGCTTCTAGAACTGTATTTTCCTTTGACTTCTTATCAGAACCAGTGGCTGATGTAATGGCTGGGTCTGGAAGGAGGACACCACCCCCAGGACTTGCTTGCACCCTGAGTGCACATCTCAGGTTTCCTGTTGGGTGGTAAACCTAGCAGAGGATGCCTGTAAAGTTGGGAGTCAGCACCTTCCAGGGGAGTCCTGATCCCCTCACTCAGCCCTACACTTGTCCTGTGATCTCCAGCCAATTTTACCAGCCATAAGATTGGTATTTTGGTCTCCACTGTGTTAGATTCCTATATTGTTCTCTTGATTGAGTCAAGAATCCAGAATTGTACTTTCAAGTTTATTCTCTTAGGTATCCCTTCCCTCTCAGTGCCAGGTGCACAGAATAAAATAGAAATTGTTCATTAGTTACAGAACAGAATTGATGAGTGGGAGATAAATTAAAAAGGGAAATTAAGAAAGCCTCATTCCAACCAGTGGCAAATCAAGGAGACCAGAAGCCATGGGCTAGGTTTGGATGCAGAAGGAGAAGGAAGAATCAAGAGTATGTGACTAGTTAGAAAAACTAAGGACAATTCAGATGCATATCTGAGCCCGTTTACTTCTGTTAGACTCTGATTTGACCAAGTTGTTGCATAACCACACACATCCCGGGGCCATACGATCTGCCTCAGAACTCAGGCAGGCCTGTGTTTCCTAGGTCCCTGGAGAAGGACACCCACAAAATTTCAGTGTCTGTAAGTCTTAGACAAGGAGGAGTTCCCAGAGGCAGAGTAAAGGTGTAATGAAGTTTGGTTGAACAAGGCCACCTAGGAGTAAACTGAGAAGTGAAATTATGCCTTGGGGAGTGACTACAGTACCAGGAAGCATGAACCAAAGGCAAGAAAAGGGTTGTGAAGCCGAAGAGAAGAGGTACCTCTGCAGAGTCTCGCTATCCAGAAGTAGACTCGGGAGACACATCTGCTCTCAAGAGCCCTCATTGCTCAGCCAGAGGGAAAGACAGCTCTTCAGATGCTGCCTGTTAGGAGGAGCCAAGGGAACGAGTGGAAAGAGAACTCTGTGGGTCTCTGAAGTCCATCTGATGAGAAACCCTCATCTCTCAGAGGTGGCTGCCAAGACTTTACAAAAAGCCCAAGTGTGCTTGGGGAATTCTACGGAATTCCCAGAGACTTTCTCAGAAACAAATATATCCATAAAAAAAAAGAGAGGATTATAGTTAGGATCTGCCTGGGGAATGAGGGGTTCTTCTATTGAAGTTTTCTTGAAAGTACTACGTGGTGACAGACTGGCTTCTCCCCTTAGTACCCTTCATTCATGCCTTTGACCTTGGATTTGATCTTTACTACCAAGCCCATTGTATCTACAGCAATGCACGCCTCATGATTTCCTCCATCTATGTCTAGCTTACATGGCACTCCAGAAGTTACTGCTGCTGATCCCATGCCAAGTCCCAGGTAGACTGACCCTTCTGTAGCCCTTGGAGTTGTGTGGTATTTGAGGAGGTTATGTTCTTCTCCGTGGAGTCCATCATTGGAAGCTTGAGTCAGGGCACCTTAATTCTACACTCAGGAGGAGTTGGAGAGGGGTCATGTGTCATGGAGGCTGATTTACACACGAAAGTAGTTTCTTTAGCAGATTGTCACTCATAGGACCTGTAGGAAGACATGAGGTGCAAGAGGAATTCTGGGTCTGTGCCTGCTCTCTGAATGTTCTGAGCTAGCTATGTTTGCTGTGAGTGTGGTTGGTGGAAGTCTTTTGTCATTTTGTTCCTATATACATATTTCAGGGGTTGCTAGGCATTGCAGCATGAGAGTGGAGAGATCTGAGTGTTGAAAAGGATGGTCAGTGACATCACTACTTCACTGAAGGAATTATTCTTGAATGGTGATAGAGAAACTTCATTCTGCCTTAACTCTGCCTCTGGGAACTCCTCCTTGTCTAAGACTTACAGACACTGAAATTTTGTGGGTGTCCTTCTCCAGGGAGCTAGGAAACACAGGCCTGCCTGAGCTCTGAGGCAGATCGTATGGCCCCTTTTCAAGAGTAAAGATTTTCCTCAAACCCACTCTCAGCAGCTGCTGTCCCAAGGCCATGCCTATGGAGTGAAGAATGACTTTCTGGTTCCCGACAGGACCCCTCTCCTGTTACAGGGTCATAATGCTCAGTAGAAAGAGGGGTGTAAAGTGAGGAATTTCCCAGTTAACTGAATGGAGAGACAAAGAGAAGTCAGCTACACATTACCCCCTGCCTGGCTCATTTTTGCTGATCCAAAATGACTTTCCCTGGAGAATTGGGAGGAAGGTACCAGGAGATGTACTCTGGCTGTCATCTGGTAATAGAGTGCTCTGTCAGAGACAACTAACGTATCTTACCTGCACTTTTATCTATCCATTAAGCTAAACAGAAGAAATGACTGTTTTCAGGGTTAAAAGACAAAATACCAGTGACTTCAATTAAATTCAATCTTAGTTATTTCTAACTAATCAAATTATAAGTCTCAAATAATGGTAATAATTATTTCACACATTAACTGAGGTCCACGTTGTCCATTTTTGCCTCAGAGTTGAGGTACCCGCCCAGTGCTTCCCTTTACAATGATGGCAATCTGAATTTTGAGCTACTGGCTTCAGAATTTGCAGATCCAGCCTGTCGCAGAGTCCAGAGAATGATTTCCCTGTCCTCTGCAGGCGCAGCTGGCCAGGCAGCAGAAACCATGCCTCCAACCACTTCTGGCTCCCCGTTGTTCATGAGTCTCAAGTAGCAAGCTTAGAGCCAATGAGCTGACCACTTGCCTTTTCTCAACTGTCAGTATATCCCAAGTGTCCCCCTCATGCTCAATTGCTGTGTTTTCATTTGTCCCCTCAAGGGCCTTTGGCTGCAGTTTCCCAGCCAACCTCATCCTGCTCTGTCCTGGCAGTCTTACAGGCCCCTGTAGATTTTTGCATACTTTCTTGTTATCCCTGGCATGGGTGACTTCTGCCATTCAGCAGGTCTATGGAAGCAATCAGTGTTGGACTTCTCAGGGACTGTTGCATTTGTCGTTCAAGGTAGCTGGCCCTGTCCTAGATTCTGGCATCCTCCTCCTATTGGCAGTTGTACGCCTCCTGTTCACCTGAGCCTTAGCTGTTTGTCACGTCCCATGGTGTAGCCTTTTAGCCAGGACTTAATACTTTTCTCTGTCTTATTATTTCTTCCTCCTCTCTTGTCATGAACTGTTTCCACCATTGTCCTCTTGGCCATATGGGTTTGCCAGGGGATGTTGGCAATTGTTTTATTATTTGTGGCTCCTGCTCAAGGATGATGTCATTGAACACAGTGACGTCTTTTTAATGGCTAGTATATTGGAGTCTGAAATATCTGCAAGATAATGAGGTCTACAGGGGCTTGAGGGACACGCTTTTTGTTTTGTGATGAGAAAATGAGAAATGGAATTAGGTAACATGGTGCTCCTTCTACATTTTATCTAGAGCCAGAGGACTGCCAGAGCTGTGAATTCCAGGGAAGTAGGACTGTATCTGCTAGAATAGGCTGCCACTTGAGCAGAATGACTGGGTTTCTTTTGCTTGAATTGGAGCAATGATCATAAGCCTTTCATTTTATTTTTTCACTTGCCTTGAGAAGTTTTGTTTTCAACCAAGCTGTGTTTATTAAGTCACAATTATTATAAGATAATACAGATTTCTCTATCTTAAAACTACAGAGACTTAAGCATGAAGAAGTTACATACTTTGGTCAAAGGTGCCTTAATTAGAAGCCAGGCAATCTATATTTAGAGTCTATGCTCTTAACTAGAATGTTCATCTGTCCCTTGTGTGACATCCATAATACCAAAGCTAGACTATTCCAGTCAAATGCAAAGAAACTTAATGTTTTAGTTAGCCTGTTTATTATTGTTACAAATTTTTATTATGCTTGAGACATTGAAAATGCCCAGGAACTACAATTACAACTTATCCAAACTCTAAGAAGGATAGTGGGAAAGGAATGCCTGGGGACCACCAGGTGATGAGCAATTTTAATTCAATTCCAAACACGTTTCCATTGATTACTCATTCTTCCAAAACCAATGAAGGAGGCTTATTGACAACAGCTTCTTCATTGGGTAGATATAATTGCTGTACCTCAAGAAGCCAAATTTCACATGATGGGTTTGTCCTTAAGCAAACTGTAGGCTTCTGATTTAAGGTCCTTTAGAGCATCTAAACAGAAAATGTCTTAAATAACTGGAGGTTGGAGCTGATTCCACAAAAGTTTGAAAGAGAGGGAAGTGTGGAAGTTTTGACCTTTCCTCAAGAGAGCAAGGATAGATTAAGAACTTGGAGATAAGGTAATTAGATCTGGGCTGGGTGTCCACTATGTACACCCCCACTGTACATAGAGAGCTTCAATAACCCTGTGGGTGTTTGTTAAGTGCCCAGAACACACCTTCGCTTCAACACTGCTAAGTCTTTGCACATACTGTTTAATCTGCTGCAAAAGCTACCTCTTGTTCTGAATGGAAGGTTGCCGAGAGTGTTACTTAATACTTAGGTTAAATAGATGACCTTTTGTGGAATCTTTAGTTTCCCAGGTATAGTGAACACCTCTTGTTCAATGCTTCATAGCACAGTTGCATATCTCCAGTGTATCAAACAGTTTGTAAAATAGTCCTTTTCATATTGTTCTCTCTCTCTCTCTCTCTCTCTCTCTCTCTCTCTCTCTCTCTCT
>CABHPP010056076.1:0-45102 GCA_902168425.1 Peromyscus attwateri
CTCCCCACCCCTCCCTCTGGTCCCCTCTTCCCGACTGTGCTCCCTTGCACCCTCCTGTCATGGGGGTCTCTTTGTTTCTATTTTCTGAGAGTCGCTATAAAATGTTTCTGACCATTTTTCATATTTGCAATAAAATGTATGTTTATTTACTTATTTTTATTAAGATTTTTTTATTCATTTTCATTTACTTATTTTTAAGGCCTTATTTTTAATTATTTTTAATTGGGAAGGATGCGTGTGTGCAATGCCTGAGCGTGCCAGATGAGGGCCTTGAAACCTCAGGAGCTTGAGTTGCAAAAGGTTGTGTCATGAGTGCTGGGAACAAAGCTCAAGTCCTCTGGCAGAGCAGTAAGTGCTCTTAACCACTGAGCCGTCTCTCCAGCTCAATAACTGAATTTTAGAATAAGGGCTATGGGAGGTGTTATTTATAGAAATTTTTCCATGTCCTGTCATAGATTAGTTCCTTTCTTTCATATATATATATGCCCACTGGCCTGTCCTACCATTGACACCCTTTTCCAATATGACCCCTCCCATCTTCTTGTCCTCTTCATCTATTGCATAACCCACTGAGCCAAGTTATTTTTATATGTGTTTATCTTAGTCAGGGAAAGCTCATGAGTTTAGATTAGTTTGATCAAAACAAAACCCAGTAACCCTGCTTTGTGACTCGATAGATTCAAGTGATCAGCTTCGCCACAGAACAGAACTGGGACTCGCTGGAGATCCATGATGGAGGAGACATGACGGCCCCAAGACTGGGCAGCTTCTCAGGTAGGGAAGTGACTGTGCTTCACTTTGTCTCTGCTTTGGAGTCAGAACCATAGCCAAAGGGGGTACAGAAAACAGTCCGTGGACAGTGACCCACAGCTTTTCTTTCCCCATAATGGCTGCCAGTGGAGGAGGTCCAAGAGGGAGGTGTCAAGGGGGTCCTGTGCAGGCGGCCATCTGAAGGAGCCAGGCAACTCAGCAATTAGCAATATGGATTGTGAGGCTGGCCATGGATGGGGGACACCACTGTTAGGCACATGAGAGGGACAAGACTGAGAAGAAGCTTGCCCAAGGGTAGGAAACTTGGAAATGGCCCTGTGTACTGTGCCTCACTGAGGCCCATGATCTGTCGCTCTCCACTGTGACAGAATGGTGACAAATCATAAGCTCAAACCCAGACATCCCCAGCTCACAAAGACAGGGACGGGGAGCTGTGGTCATGGGCAGTGCAAACGGTCCTTACACTTCCAGTTTCACATGTGTTGAGTCACCTCCCCCAGGCCTTGTCCTCTCAGAAAACCACTGACAGCATCACCTTCTTCCTCCTCCTTGTCACCATGGTCCCCAAAGCTGATGTCATCTGTGCACTATAGTCCCGCCCACTCTTACGTGTTATGTGATCTCATCCAGACTAAGTCCTAAATTTCAGAGATAGAGCTGCCTAGTATGACACAATAAATATCACATGAGAGTTTTTTTTTCCAACTGAAATGTTCTTTTTCTGTTGTTGTTTTTTTTTATTGAGTAAATATGAAATAGAGGAAGGATGGGCCTTTCACAGTGCTGGCCACAAGACTGATTGTATCTTTAAATGATGGAGAGGTTGTGTCTATGGCTGTCAGCAAAGCAAAATATTTCTGCATGGCCGGACACATAGGTGCTGGATGGTAAAGTACCAAATACTTACTGTCACTCATCACCCATTGCTTATCTCTGTCTGTACTTGGCTATTTACACTTCGGGAATTTTACACACAGTGGCCCATCACCAAACAAGTTTGGTCTGGAATTTCTCCACACAGGAAACTTGAGTTCCTTAGCCAGGTATCTCTCATCACTGTCCTATTTACCATGACATTTACAGACACATTTATCTGATTGAGAGAGTTGTGAATGAAGTAGAAATCCCCTGCCATTAAAAACAACAGTAAGCCCACAATTTAACATCTACATGGAGAATCCCAAATCCATTTGATTCTATGACATTTGTTTATCTAAGCAGGAAGTGCTGGGAGATTATGGCTGTTCTGGGGAGCGGGGATAGCAGTACTTCTGTAAGATGTGGAAAGGAATAAACAGATTAGTGAAATGTAGTCACACTGGGGAGTGGAGGTGTGCTCCCACACACTGGGGGGAGTGGAGGTTGCTCCCACACACTGGGGGTTGGCGGAGGTTGCTCCCACACACTAGGGGTTGATGGTGTTCTCCACACACTGTGGGGGGTGGAGGTTGCTCCCACACACTGGGGGGTGCTGAAGGTGTGCTCCCACACATTGGGAGGTAGAGGTATGCTCCCACACATTGGGGGGTAGAGGTGTGCTTCCACACACTGGAGGTGTGGAGGTTGCTCCCACACATTGGAGGAGTGGAGGTGTGCTCCCATACATTGGAGGGGTGGAGGTTGCTCCCATACACTGGAGGGGTGGAGGTGTGCTTCCACATATTGGGGGGTTGGCAGTGTGCTCCCACACATTGGAGGTATGGAGGTGTGCCCCCACAATGAGAACTATGCTCTTACCTCTACTTCTGCTTCACTTAATGATTCTAAAGAAAGGAACCAGTCCTGTTCCCTAAGAACATTGCACAGAGGTGCTTGGGTTTTTGTTTTTTGGTTAACCAGGGGAAACGTCTTTAAAGTTATTTGTCACTGGGCTGGAGAGGTGGCTCAGCAGGTTTGAATCTCAACACACAATTCACAAAAATCTTTAACTTTAGTTTCAGGGGATAAGATGCCCTCTTTTGGCATCCACAGGCACCAGCCATGCACATGGTACACAGACAAAACACCCATATACATAAAGGAAACATAAAATAATTTAATTTAAAAATTTGTTTGCCATAGTTACTGTAGCAGCACAGTTCTGACTCCTATTACCTGGAATTGGCTGGAGGCAGAGCTGACCCTTGACAGACCCCATCAGACACGAGTGGGGAGCTAGAGTCTCAGGCCACCTATAATACTGAAAATGAGTTGTAAATCAAGGGTTCCGAAGACCACTCAATGCTGATGGACCTCTAGAGTAGTTCGTGCTGCTCCAGAAGCACACATGCATGATGTAACTTGTGTTGAGTAGAACAGGAAAGGGCACCAGCCAAGTGGAGACACTCTGAGTGTGAGTATGAGAAGAATCCCAGGCACTGGAATTTCATTCCTCAAAATGTGTTGCCTTCTAGGCAGTGCTACCCATCTGTGATGCTCACCTGAGCTGTGGCATCCAGATTTTCAGGACGTTTTTATTACATAGTCATGACTGACTGTATTGTTGGGTGCAAAATGGAGCTTAATATCTTGCCGTTTTTATCTCAGACCACTGGAAGTGGGGCTGGTATCTCATGGGTCAAGCTCCAACCCTTAGCTGCTTGATTGATATCCCCAGTGTGTCCAGCCTCATCCAGAGTTTCCATGGCATAATCCTAACTGTGGTTACCCCAAAGTCAGTGGTCCATCAACCCTTCCATGAATGACCAGAATATTCAGTGAACTGGAAGACGCCCAGGGCTCAGAGGTAGCCTGGATATGTGACACCGCTGTCTACCAACCATGTGATCTGAATTTAAACTATGACTTTTCTAAGTTTTCAGATATATAAGGAATGAAAAAATATTGAGACAATCAAATACTGAGAAAACACAGGTGAAAAGGCAAGCATGTGTCTTGTAAGCTTTCCCCTTTTTCTTATATACTTGATGTTGATTACAATATCTTCTGATCCATGCTGGCTGAAGCAACTGCTTTGAGACAGGGGGATGATGCAGTTATCTAAACTTGAAGCATCCCTGAGGTCCTAGCTGAGACTCAGCTTATATTCTTTCCTAAAATGTAAATAGGGATCTTAATGAACCAGGTTTCTGGGCTTGCATCAAGAAATCCCTCTCGTAAAAAATAACCGGGCCATTTGTAGTTCATTGCAGCCAGATGCAGCTTGCTGCTTTCAAATGAATTAGTGGGAAATGAAAATTTGCAAATGTTTTCAACGATGAATATCAAACTAAAGTAAATATGGGGTTGGGAAGGTTCCTCGGTTGGTAAAATATTTGCCCTGTAAGCATGAGGGACTGAGTTCGGTCTCTGGTCTCGAACCCATGTAAGAAGCCACTGTGGCTATGCCCACCTACAATCCCATTGCCAGGAAGATGGCAACAGGGTATCTGAAGTTCATTGCTAGCCAGTGGGGTTGAATCAGTGAGCTCCAGGTTCAGTGAGAGACAATGCAATGGGTGATAAAGGAAGGCACCTGGCACAGACACCGTATTGAACACACACTAAATTAAACTAAGCAAACAAGTCTCAAATACTATCAAATTAAAAAAAAGTATTCTGGAAGACACAAGTATAATTAAAATAACCCTCATGACATGGAACAAGCTTGCTTTTTGTAATAGTTTTTCTAAGCAATTAAGAACGATTAACAAAAATCCTCTACATTCATTTAAATACAGCACCTTTGTATTACATTATCGATTATTTCATTAAAGCATACACCGCTATGGGGGCCAATATGTACAGAACATTGTGTAGGGTTGGCTTTCAGGAGTGGCTGCATCTTAGGACATCCTGGGGATGCTTGCCACAAGTGTGACTTACAGTTTTCTAGAGCATTTACATGCTACAACCAACTGCTCACCAGACTCATGGAAGCAGACAGAGATCACTGCCACCTATGCATCCTGCAAGGCATGCATGGGCCAATGTATGCCCACCAACCTGGGATATTTTAGACCCATCTTATAAACATCAAGCATCCACTTGCATGAATAATTAAAAACTATAATCAAGAAAGCTCTGGGGTATGTGCCCTCTGTGCAACACAGTGTTGTGTGTGGTTCTCAATATGCAAGGGAAGGAGGTACACTCAGTGCCACTACCACCACGCAGCTGTGTTTGGAAGCTCAGGTAACTTGTTTTACTCACTAGTTCCCAAAGGGAGGGGAACGCTCCTTGTGATGGATCGGGCTCTCACTTTGACAGACTTGGGCATCTGATGAGAGGATGACTTGTGAAAGCCAGGTCTTTTAAACTGAGGTATCAACGCTTCTTATTCCGTCATCCTTGAATAGACTGGACAGGCTCTGTCTGTCTTCCCTCTGTCTTCTGTTTGAGACTGGATATCCCAGGTATACCCTTTTTTTTCACTTCACATTATCTGGTTAAATCACCTTGAGTCCATATTTACAATTCTCTTGCTGTCTTTTCATTTTCTCTCTCTGCATACACACCATAGTGTGTGACCCCCCTGTCTGACAGTGAAGGCTAGCAGCCAGGCTGACAGTGGCCTGGGCCAGCAAGTCTCCACACAGGTAGTCAGAAGCCTGGCATCTTCTTGAGGGTAGTGCAGTCTCTGGCCAAATTTAAAAGGCAGGACTTTTACTCTGGCAGTGGGTCTGTATTTGGTCAAATATGTCATGCTGGGAACAAGGAGGGTTTCTAAAGGCAGCAGAATCTCCCTGTTGGAGTTCTTTGTGTTTTTCAAGGGTAAAATGGGTTTTGAAATTTCATACTGGGTCAGTTTCCCTCTTCCTGTATGTTTTCAGGGTGGATTTTTTTTTTGACACTGTTTGAGCCCAAGCAAGGAGAACAGGTGACAGGTGTAAGGTTGGGAACTAAAGAGATACCCAGTAAAATTTCAGAGTTAGGAACTGAGTTCAGAAATGCACTGAGGGGAGAGAATGAGTCTTCTCCACTTTTGAGAACACAGCTGCTCCATCACTGAAAGTTTGAAGGCCATAGGCACCTGGTGTGCTGGATTTGACTCAGAAACATGGGTGTGTATTCTGCATCCCCTCCCTCCATGTTGAGAGAGAAGTTGATTAGTAATAGCCCAATAGCAACAAATGCACCAAAGTTACAACTTCTGTCTTTTAACCACCCTAAGCATTATCAGGCTAAATCCCAGTCTCAAACTTAAAGCAGTGGTTCTCAACCTGTGGGTCATGACCCCTTTGGGGGGGTTGAACAAGCCTTTTACAGAGGTTGCCTAAGACCAGCCATCAGAAAACACAGATATTTACATTACAATTCACAACAGTAGCAAAATCACAGCTATGAAGTAGCAACAAAAATAATTTTATGGTTGGGGGTCACCATAACATGAGGAACTGTACTAAAGGGTCGCAGAGCTGGGAAGGTTGAGAACCACTACCTGGAAGGAAGCACATTTCTAGGAGGATTATTGATTGCAAGGCTGGAATATATGTAGAATGTATGTGTTACAAATAATGTACATAATATGTATACAATACAAGATGTGTATTGTATATAACATTCATGCATATACAACATATGATCAAGCATTTTGTATATAATGAATGAAATTGATGTTTATGAAATTCAAAGTTCTAATTAGATGAATGAATAGGTCCCCCACACTGTAGATCCTGACTGATACATGGAAAAGTGTGATGAACACAAAGGGCATTCTTGGTATAATGATGATGATGATGATGATGATAATAATAATTAAAAAATAACAGATTGTAACTGCAGTCTCATATGCTGAGCTGATAGACAAAGTGTGTGTGAGACTGGGGCATCTATGTCTCCATGTTTCCTCACAAATACATACTCACTACAAAGTAGCAAAACAGCAGAGTGGAGCATGTCAGACCTCCCTTCAGAGTGCTAGAGCCTTAACTAGGATGGGAATGTGCATTGGCAACCTCAGAGCCTGCTCTGAGAAAAACAAATCAAAGCTTGGCTAACTGCCGTGTGGTCAGTGCTACTCTGTATATGTTCTCCCAAGGCTGGCCATCACATGCCGCCAAGGTACTGCCACCAGCTTTCACAAGCCTGTGCCGCCAGTGCCCAAATGCCACACAAAACAGCCAGCAGCCAAGCTGAACCAGGAGGAGTGCAGCATCGCACCACTAGTCTTACCCCAGATCCAAAGCCTGAATAGTGAATAGCGTTGAATGAAAGTCCAAAGGTAGTCCACGAAACCTAGATTGTTTTTATTTTTTTTTCTAAAATTTCAAGAAAGAAAGACGAAAACCAAGGGCAAAGGACTTGCAGCCTCAGTGCTGTTTGTGATGATGGCTTCTGAGCTTTGCTGTTGGAGCCCTTGCTGGAAGAGAGTTGACACTCACCTGAAGCCCAGAACTCATTGTGCTGTGGTATCTATGTTCTCCAGATTTTGAGAAGAAGCTCCGTGGTTTACTCACTAGTCATGCAGTGTGTTCGGGGACCATACAGGTTAAGACTGCTATGACATCTACGTGAAAATGCACTATGGACACAGAAATAACTGTGTCATGTGTCTAGAATGATAGCCGATACACTAGAACATCTTTAAACTGCAGCAAATTTTCTATTCAGCTAGAAATCACGTCAGCTCTCTTAGGAGAATAACTTTTAAATTGGATATAATCCCTTATTATTGTAGACATATATAAAATTCTCAAAAAAATATGTTATGTGGAGAAAAATGCTATATCAGACCAAAGTTTGGATTTTTTTAAGACTACAATTAATATTTAAGGATTTTGTTCCTGTGATCCTTTAAAGTATTTATAAAGCAGATTCTAAAATATTTTAATTATTGGATAAAAATAAATAAGAATGAGATTTTATAAGAAGTACATATTTCAAAACAAAATGATTGACATCTTTAATAAATTCAGTGCTTTGGTTTTTTTCATTTCTGCTTGGGTAGGAATATGTATGTAGATCTTTTTTAGTAAGCCATTGAAAAATCACTTTTGGAAGCAGGCGGGTTATAAATTATAAATGAGTAAAATAGAGCAGAATTCATGCAGACTTGTATCTGCCAGTTGGTATTAAAGGAAAGCAAATATCAGTATACTGAGAGTAGACTCTGCAGGGACAATAATAAAATTTTGCAGCTTCCTTTGTTATGTGTCATTCTATCTGGGTCACAGTAAAACAATGTGATCAGAAATATTCTGCCTATGGCAACATTTAAAAAAAAAATCTCTCGGTTGCATTTTGTATGGAGAGGATAAGTCCCTGGTATTAGACTACCCTGAGAAGACCCGAAGTTAACTTCAGTGAATGGCAGGTGCAAGGCAGACCCTCTCTGTCCAGAGGTGGTTGGGTGATGAGGGGCCCACCATATGTAGCCCTCCTGAACCATAGGACAGACAGTTGTTAGATTTCATGACTGACATACTAAGAGGCATAATTTTTCATCTGAAAAAGGCATGTGAATTTACAAACCAGTGTCATATCCATAACTCATTAGCTCATCTGAGTAAAAGACTTACCATGATCTTCATGTTGTAGAATCAGAATGCACTCAAGCTTTTGTAGGTGACATGGGGCGATGGAGTTAACCAGTCCCAGAGCTTAAGCTAGAAGTGGCTTTCTGAGTCTACTGTACAATTGAAAAATCAAACAATGCTTATGTGCAAGTTACTAAGCTGGGAGCTAAGAACTCTGAGATAACTCAGGTAGGATGGATATAGGACACCCACGCTGTGCAAAGTGAATTCCTGTTTAAGTATGGGAGAAAAAAAAAGATGTGTCACCATTAACACAGCAGCCTGGTGTGATTCCAGTAGCAAATGAGAAATTATGGATTCTCCATTGTTTGTAGGAGACCTGTGGTGCTGTGCTGGTTAGTTTTAACACAACCTAGAATCACCTAGAGTAGCCTTAATGAACTGTCTAGGTCAGGTTGGCCTATGGGTATGACTGTTGGACATTGTCTTGACTTGGTAATTGATGTGGGCAGTACCATTTTACTGGCAAGTCCCTGGCCTATGTAAGATTAGAGAAAGCAGAAGCAAGCAAGGATCCATGATTTTTTGTTTATTTGTTTTGTTTTTCTTTCCTTTCTTGACTATGGACATGATACATTGAATTCCTATGTTAACCTCCCCAAAATGATGGGTTGTATCCTGGACATATAAGCCCCATAAACCCTTCCTGGCCTTCATTGTCTCTCATCAGGGTATTTTATCACAGAAACAGAAATGCAACAAGAACAGGTAGAAAGCAAAGAAGAATGTTTTGTTGTAGGATCGGTTGTTATTTAAGCAGACACTATCAACAGACACCATGAGATTTCCCCCAAATGTCAGATAAAATCAGACCATGCAATGAAAACTCGGAAAATGAAGCTGTTAGATCCACAGAAAACATCATTCCTCTTCATGTGCCAGCCAGATAACAAGTATGCAAGACAAAAGATGACAAACATCATGAGATTCCACGAAATAAGTCACGGTGCATCCTTTTAGCCAATGTCTTCTTTTGTGGATTTTAGAAGCAGTCTGAGACTGAACAATAAGCAAAGTAGTTAACGCCCTCCACCTCCATGGTTCTCTGACATCTCTGTCCCTCTCTGAGGCCTTGGGGTACCTACCCTACTGGAGACCTATGACCAACACTTTCCTTTGCTGAAGATGAACCAGGAAAATGTGTTACCCAAAGAGGACATACCAACAGACAATTCCCCCACAGCTAGTCAGTGTTAAACAACTATCATTTATCCATCTTTTTAGATTCGTCATCTGTCTGTCTATCCATCTATCTTTTTCTCTGTACTCTATAAATTCAGAGTCAAGCAGCAAAGGGCTGACTCTGCAAGCATTCGGCAAGAGACTTTTCCTCACACGTCCTTAGTGGTCTTATTGTGGATTTTTACTATTGGTTTACCCTAAAGAACTTCCACCTCTTGAATTCAACTCCCTTTGTCTTCTAGGGAAAAATGATTGAGGCACAGACCCCAGATCTCAAAGAGGTGACCTAACTTCCTATAGTCTAACACACACACACACACACACACACACACACACACACACACACACACAAATGGGTACAAGTTTCTCTTTTCTTGACTCTTTTTCTTACTATTCCCCTTCTAGAACTCTTTAAATAATATAATTTTGGTCCCAGTTGGCCAAAAAATGAACATTATTAGATAAAACACATGTTCAAATGATTGGTGAATTTCTGGAAGCTCAATGATAGATTCCAGATGGCAGTCCAAGATTAGCATGAAGGTTTTATTCTACTCTCAGATTAGCATTATCAGAAGCTCGTGGGAGCTTGTGCAAGGATATATCCCAGATACCAACTATCTCATTCATTCATGTCTTTCCCAACCTTACCACAGGAGACAGCCAGGTCTAGGACCAGCAGGTGTCCCGGCCTCTGTAAGTCTCTTAGCCTTTATCTTCCAAACCCTCAGCTTCTAAAACCAGAGATGCTGGGGTAGGTCTCAGTGTGGCAAGGGATGAGGGCAGATCAGCAGGAAGGCTAGGGAGCTTCCTGACATGACTTTTACAGAAAAATAAAACTAGTGGAATATCTCAGAATAATAATGGTGGCTTAGTGCACCAGCAGAGGCTAAATTCAGGGCCAAGGAGTTGAGGGTGGTACCAGTAAAGGGTATATTAACTGTTTAGAATTACTGGACCTCACAGTCCTAAGGAGCTTGGAGAGGAGCACATGTGGTGTTGAGAGACAAGAGCCCCAGGCTTAAGACTCTTTTCTAGCCTGAGGTAAACCGAATACTAACTATAGTCCTTCCCAGTGCTACAGAATTCATTACTCACATTCTCCAAAGTTGATTTAGATTTTACTAAACAATGTAACATACGGATTTATCTAGCCTGGGGGTATGCAAAATAAATGCATAGAGAGAGGCAAGTGTTTGGAGACAGACTGATGACTGTGGGTAATCTAGGCCAGACAGAAGGTAAGGGGATTGAGTGGGTACAATCTGGAGGAAGTGTCGACAGGTCCAAGGACCCTCTAAGGCAGCAGTTTCCAACCTGTGGGGGTGACCATGAGAAAACACATATTTTTGATGGTCTTAGGAAACCCCAAACATAAATTTATTTTGGTTGCTACTTCATAACTGTAATTTTGCTACTGAGAGATGTCTTGGTTCCTATGTGTTTTCTGATGGGTTGAGAACTGCTGCTCAAAGGTGTCTTGCAAAATGGAATGAGTGGACAAGCAATGGTCAGCTCCAGCAAGCTCTAGGCACTTGGAAGCCTGGGATATGGTCTTCCATATTCGGCATGTGGAATGGCTGCCTGTTTCACATTAAAGCTGCTCCTCTCCCCTGTACAGGTACCACAGTGCCCGCGCTGCTGAACAGCACTTCTAACCAGCTCTGCCTGCACTTCCAGTCAGACATCAGTGTTGCCGCTGCTGGCTTTCACCTGGAATACAAAAGTAAGATAAACCGCTGCTTCTGTCTGGCTCCGGGAGCATCCTCCCTAAAGGAACCAAACCTGCATGTGTTAAACAATGAAATGTTGCTGCTGTGAAGCTCATCTATTACTTACATGAAATTGAGTTTTACTAAGCATAGGCTACATGAAGGGTGTTCTCTACAAACTACAGACTATTGAGCAAATGCAGAAGTTAGTATCTGGAATAATGAGACGAACTGGCTGTGTTTTCAGGCTCTTTGCCTTAGGAAACACAGCCAGCCATTTGTAACATGACTGACTTTATGTGTGACAAAAGATACTCAAAGTCACATCCCAAAATATAGAGTATGGTCATCTCAGCAGATAATGTCATGGGGCTTTCCTTACAGACTCTCAAAGGTATTTAAACAAGGACTATGGAGAGTAGGCATTTCAGAGGCCATGTTTATGTGTTATTCATTTTAATTGGAAAGAGACACCACAGAAGAGAGGTGAATTGTTATAAAAGCAGATGTGAGGCTGCATTAATGGTCTGATAAATGGGACAACAAAGGTCAAATCCACAAGCCCACTGCAGTGGTGGATACTGCCGGTAAACCTCATAAAAGTGAAGCGTGAATTTTCCAGGGAAAGCGGGATTTATCTGGGACATGTTTTCAGGCTCTGAAATGGCTTGATGTTGGTATTATCTCCTCTAATAAGCGGTTGCAAGTGAGCAAATACGTGGGTTAGCGTCAATAAGTGATTTTTAAAATTGAGATAAACAGTTTGCTGGAGTGTAATGCATGTGTTTTCAAAAGGCCACGTTCCAGCTGATGATAAATATTCATCACCAGCCACCAGCCACCGGCCCCGTTCATAGTCTGCCTAAGCCTCCCCACTTATTACAGGCATTTGCATGCAAGTGTGTTCCAATTTATGTGAATAGGACTACTCTAGTGACAGTGTAAAATGATCCTGTGAATGTTATTTATGTAGAATCCTTCTGGAAAATTCTGCTACTTTGATACATTCTGCGAAGATTCCACAAATAGCAGTTGCAAGCCTTATTCATGACTGTGTTAACCAATCCATTAATATTTTTGCCCTGTTGGAACTCACCACTGTTCTTAGCCCTTGAGAAGTTATCTTACAGTTTCTGGCTTTTCCTTCTCTTTTTGGGGAAGGAGACATTGGTAACACAATTAGCCTGTGATTATTGGGGATAATTATCTACTTTGCACATGTACTGTAGCTCTATTAGCATAATTGTCTCCATTCCACAATATTCTTAGTCAGTATGACTCTCTAACAGAGAGACTAATTTCCTTCCATCTCCTGTGGAAATGCAGCCTCTTCAGGAACCCAAGACCTTGTGCAAAAATCCAAGACTGTAATTAAGTAACGTGTTTGCTTTTCATTGGACCAAACATGATGTTACATTTGGACTTGGGCTACTCCAGGTGGCTGTCTTTGTGGCTGGTGCTATTTTGAAAACTCACATCATTTGTGCACTAAAGGGAATTCAGTCCATTGCTCTAATTTTTCCTACCTGTTGTAAATGGGTCTTGCGGTCTTCAGAGACTGTTGACCTAATTTGCCATTTATCTCTAATATTTTAATACATTGATATATTTAGGCATGCACTCTAAATCATATGTTTCCAAATCTCTGTAAAAGTCTCTAGATTCATGTTTTTAGTAAAATGTACATCATAAGTTTAAAAGAAGAAAAAATAAAAACATAAACCTGTCACCACAATGATGACCAAGTATACAGAGGCACTGCAAGCATTTTGCCAGGAAAACTGTTTACTAAGCTCCTCGAGCCAGGAGCCCCAACTGCCACTGGGAAGGGATGTCACATATGTCCCTATTTAGTAATGTTCACACCACACACAAGCCCAAGTCTAAAGTGAGGAGGACCAAGAAGCCTGTTGAGACTGAAACCTGAACCACAGTACCTGCTCCATACCTGCCTCCAGATAGGACTCCCCCGTCCTTGTGTGAATGAGGACCAGGCCTTCTTAATCCAAAGGGACACCGCAGAATTCTCAAACCCAAACCACTTGCATCTGAAGGAGTGGCACATGTAGTTCCAAGAGTGCATGGTTTGACATGCATGATCCAGAGCGTCTGAGTGTGTGTAACCTAGGGAGCATGTGCATATGGACATACAGCATCTCTGAGGACTGAGTTTCTAAGAGTGAAGAATCTGGGAGCCACAAGGCACTTCGTGCCTGCTCTTCTCCAAAGTGGTGCACTAGGGGCTTCTGTGCTATCCCACCAAAGAGAGCCTGTGGTGGGAAGGTCAGACCTCCTGTCTTTGTCCCTGAGACAATGGAGACTTGGACCCAGCCTTCAGCGGTTTGCTTGAGTGAAACCAACCTGTTTCCTCAGGCTCTACCTCTCCTGTGTCTGTAGCAGACAGTGTCTGTCCCTCCTGTCCCCTTAAGGGAGTGTGTCCGTCAGAACTGAGGTCACCCAGGTACCTCAGTGTTGCTATGAATTCAGAAAAGTTTTTGTTTTATACTTCAACTTTTGATTGTTAAAGTAAAAGGGGTGTTTTCTTTTTCAGATTTCTACAGCTCAAATGGATGGGATTTCTAAATTGTTCTCAGTCAAGGGGTATTTGTGATTTAGATATTTTTAAATTGCTGGGGTTTTTTTGGCGTGTGTGTGTGTGTGTGTGTGTGTGTGTGTGTGTGTGTGTGTGTGTTTAACTATACTTGGGAGTTTAAAGGGCTTAAATTGCTCTAGGTCAAAAAAGTTAAGTGAATGCTTCCAAGGAAGCCTTAAAATTTTGCAAAAGATCTTAAACTTTTTGAAGTAAAGTAATAAGCCCTTTAGCAGGATGGTATCATAATTGAACATTGACAAATTGACAACCTGGGTTAACTCCCTGATTATAATAATCCTTATAAGTATATGTAAATTATAAGCGTACTTTAATGACAGTCTCATATTAGTGATACTCATGAGCACCCTGATGTCATTGGTGGGCCTGATTAAGTACCCAAGAAATGGGAGCTTGGACAAGAACCTCACTGTATGCCAGCACATTAGAGAGCTCTTTGTGTCCCCAGTGATGAGTTCTGCACCCCTTCCCCAGAGAGAGGCTGTCAATAAGCATCTGCTCACAGTGTGGTAAACTGACCTTACGCCTGCCCATCTTACATCTCAGAGATTTATCTCTATTTAACCATTCACTGGTTTATACAGTTTTCTGTGACAATTGTCACTATCCAAAATTTCCCTACAATCTTCTTTTGGTCTTCCTCTATCGCTACCAGAAATGCTTTCCTGAATCTCAGTCAATCATTAAGCCTCCCCCATTGTATCTTAACTGAATTGAGGAACTTGGCATCTTTTAAGTAATGTCAATTCTGGCTTCTTCCTCACATCTCGGAGAATTTCGGAGAAGCTTCTAAGAATGTGAGGTCTACCAGATAATCATAGGTTTCTGATACTTTTTGTCTGTGTTACATGCAGCACAAAGGATTGCTGAAAAATTTAAAGTTTTTTCCTACCTGTGATCTTTGAACATTTAAAAAACATGCAGTTCAATGCAAAAGGACCATCTAAAACAGTTCCACAGCTGCTCTTCTGAGCAAAGGGACTGGGGTTTTCCACATTGTCCTGCACTAGGTTTGAGAATCTCAGGTCTCAGCAGATTTGAAAAGAGCAAGGTGTGTGGTTATATTGTGTTCCCCAATATATTGTGCACCCTAATAAACTTATCTGGGGTCAGAGAACAGAACAGCCACTAGATACAGAGGCCAGAAAATGGTGGCACTCACACCTTTAATCCTAGCATTCTGAAGGCAGAGATCCATTTGGATCTCTGTGAGTTCAAAGCCACACTGGAAACAAACAGCCAGGCATGGTGACACACACCTTTAATCCCAGGAAGTGATGGCAAGAAGCAGAAACATATATATAAGGGGCGAAGTCCAGGAACTAGAGCTGTTAAGCTTTTAGCTTTTAGCAGCAGTTAAGCTGAGGTCCATTTGGATGAGGACTCAGAGGCTTCCAGTCTGAGGAAACAGGGTCAGCTGAGGAATTGGCGAGGTGAGGAAGCTGTGGTTTGTTCTGCTTCTCTGATCTTCCAGCTTTAACCCCAATACCTGGCTCTGGGTTTGATTTTATTAATAAGACCTTTTAAGATTCATGTTACAACGGGACAGGATAGATTTTAGGGAACTGAACCCTCCTCCTAAACATCTGTGGACAGTCTCTTTTTATTCCTGCCTCAGTGAGTTTATTGTTTCTGTTTTCAGACTCGCCAGTGTTTCCTTCTCTTTAGTCCAGCCTTTCATGCTGTGCCTCCAGTGAGCTTTTCCAATCATTTATTCTATTTTTCAGTCCTGGAATTAGTCTGCTCCACCCTTTGCTTACCTGATCATGTGTAACTCTTTATTCAAATATGCTTGCATGTCATTAATGTTCATGTGACAACTTTTAAATTGCTTGTCTAGTAACTAATATTTGGGCCAGCCATTTCTTTCTCTGTCATACACGGTTGGGCCTTAAGATTCTAAAAATAACCACTTCTCCCTGATCTTGAGTCCATCTACAATGGAGAGGATTCTAGCCAAGTGTGTCAGTGTAATTAATGTTCTGGAAAGTTCTAGAACCTCCTCTAGGACACATCCTCTGTGCTTGTGAAAATAGTGAAAAATGTGTTTTACTTGTCACTCAGAATTTCTCCTGTCTTTCTATGACACTGTCCATTCTGGTGCTTGGCCCAGCCATGTTTGTAGCTAATGTTCCCAGTGTCTACCATGTTGTGCCTGTTCCTCTCACATTTAGATCCATGGAAAACAGAAACCAGTCATTGAGGCAGACATCCCAGGAGTCAGAACATTGATGACACCCCCCCAAAAAGTCAGAACATTGATGTTTGTTCCTTTATTTTATTTCCCAGCAAGAAGCCAGGCATCTGAAATCTTCTTCCACTGATGATGCCCTGGGGAGGTGGGGTGTCTGGTAGGCCAGCACCACACCTTTTCTCACAAACTGAAGTGTGGTAACTTCATAATTGCCTGGGCTACTAGGACCTCAAGTCTGATTCTGGATATCATAAACAATAAATCAGTTCATGTCTGATGTTTTGGTGATATCTTTAAAGAAAGCAGAGGTCTAAGCTTCCTACTTTGATTACTCCCAGATCTAACATATTATTCAAATAGCTTCAATTAGCTGGGGGTGATTGACACTTGTGATCCCAGCCTTCAGAGTTGGAGGTAAAGAGAAGGACCAGGAGTCCAAGATCTTAGTGAATTTGAGGCCAACCAGGGATACATAAGACCCTGTCTCAAAAGCAATAGTGAATAAATTAATTAATTGAAAAGTTAGGTATATTCGTAAACATCAATTTAAAATGCAAAGTAGCTTTAAAACCCAATAGTTCTATTTCATTACACTTCTACCAAGTTCTTAGTTGTTTAATGAACAAGCTTGTCTTGAATGTGCACAGTCTAAGTTTTGAAGTTATGTTAAGAATTGAAACTTTCTTTAATAGGCTCATCAAATTTTGAGCAATATCAGAATCGAGTGTGCTATATTATTATACATGTTGTTCTTATCCAAATGTCATTCATCACCATAATCTGAATAGTATAGATGCTAGCATACTAAGAAGGCACAAGCTAGCATCAGGTTTCCTCGAATCTCTAAAACAATAAATATTGCACATGCACAGACAGCAGTCAAATTTGTATTTTAAGTACACGGCATCACAAGTTGAGGGTACAAAGCCTCACTATAAGTCATGGGCCAGGAACTCATCTTTAGGGCAAGTGTGTACAGCTGTGTTGGCCTCAGGGACGCTTTCCCAGGTGGCTGGAGATAAGCAGGCGCATTGGACACATCTAGCAAGGTTCTGATGACTCTGTGTGGTGGCTTTGATGAGCTGTCCCCAAGGCCTGAGCATACTTAGTCCCTAGTTGGTGGCTCTTCAGGAGGGTTTAGGAGGCATGTCCTTGCTGAAGGAGGTATGTCACTGGGGGAGAGCTTTGAAGTTTCAAAAGACTCTTGCCATTCCAGTTTGTTGTCTCTGCTGGATCCTTTTCCTGTTTGCCTCTGGAAACATGAGTTCTTAGTTGTTGCTGCTGCGGCAGTGGCTGCCATGTCTGCCAGCTGCCATGCTTGACTTCCCCATGTGATTGTGATGGACTCTGACCCCTTCAAAACCATAAATCCAAATAAACCCTTCCTTCTATTAGTGGCTTTGGTCACAGTGTTTTATCACAGCAATAGAAAAGTGACTAATGCAATATACTAACCAAAGAGCTAATAAATAAAAGCATCGGGCATGTCAGACATTGTAAGACACTAAAACAAAATAAATGTATTAGAATTCTGGATAGATTTTTGCAAGAAGATATTATTTTAATGAATTACCTTACTTCGCTGTGTCACTGCCTGACCAATGAATGGGTCTACTGAGTGTGGAGATTTCAGTCAAATCTAAATGTCTTATAGTTGTTTACTTTTACTTTAATAGATGGAGAAGCCTCCTGAATATAGTTTCATTCTGTTTACATTAAGCCCATCTCTCAAATGTCTACATTGTATTTGATTTTTTCCCCCTATTAATATAACACACTCAAGAAGCCTCAACAAAAACTTATCACGGCTATGGTTTCAGACAAAGCCTGGGCCTCTTGTTCAGAATCCCTGACACTGCAGTAAGTGCACACGTGGGTAGATTTATTTTTGTGTAATTGAGGAAAAGTTCAAGTGTGGTGTTTGACATTTAACAACCCTAGCTGAGTCTAATGGTCTGACTGTTCTGAACCAGCTGTCGCTCTAGTAAGCTTAAGTGGAGCAATTCCGGAATTTGTGATGGATATAGCTCCGTGGTAAAGACAGCTGGCGAGGCTGGATTTTTAGCAGTCTTCCCCTTTCGTGCAAAAGTGTGACAAATTTAACCAGCACGCCCACCTAGTGGCCCTGTGGAAAGTAGTAAAGTAGGATGCTTCCCTTTCTGCTATAAAGTAGGGACATGTTCAGATGTATGTCTTTGTGGCTGCAAAGTTGTTTATTTTGGTTCATTTGTTAAAGTATTGTTTGCCACTAAAGAACACCTGGTTTCATAACATTGGCTCTTTAATCATAAAACACAGAAGTGGATTATCTAGCAGGAAAAGTAATGATGGAGATTCTTTAGGCCAAATTTATCACCTATTAAATGACAAATGTGGACTACTCTGCCCCAGGTAGTGTGCTTCGTGACAGATGTGTGCTAATTGTTTACACGAATGTTGGTCACTGTGACACAGCATCACAGCCTGGAGCTCGGACAACCTAAGTAGAATTCTCACAATCCTGGAGCTGGAAATCCAAGGTCAAGGCATTGGTAGAGTCTTCTCCTGATGAGGCCCCACATGTTGGGTTTGTAGGTTCTTCGCAGGGCTCTTACTCTGCATTTCCTTCCTACAATAGCATCCATTATGAGGATCAATGTCATTCTTACCCAACTCTAGTCCCCTTCTAAAGGGCCCACTTTTAAATCACATTGGATGTTAAAATGTCAGCATGTGAGTGTTAGAAGGATAAACATTTGTCCCATAACAATAGGAAACAAGAGGAAGAGAAGGAGGAGAAGAAAGAGGAGGAACAAGGGGAGGCGGAAGAGGAGAATATATGGTTTCCATAGGTTCTTGGTCTGAAACTGAGAAAGTTGATGGAACATCAACTGTAAATTCAATATGAAAGTAGAACTTGCTATGGGGCTTGGTGACTCATTATTTACTACAGCTTGGCTTTGGGTGTAGACAAACATCACCTGGATAAATCACTAACCAAGGTTCCATAGATGAGGCTATTGGGCTAACCAGTGCTTCCCAAGTGCTCTGCAGAACATGCCCTCCCTGTGTTGTTTGTGGTGGTGCACAAACCACACCTGTCCTGAGATCAAGCAAACCTTGGAAACCCAGGGTTGAATAAGGTGGAAAATGGCCTCTGTGAAGGATTACTCTATGCCATTAAAATGCTAAACCTCTAAGCCTGTAAGTCAGCCTTAATTAAATGTTTTTCCTTGTAAGAATTGACATGGTCATGGTGTCTCTTTACAGCAACAGAAACCCTAACTAAGATAGAGATATCACTGATTATCAGCAAAACTTCTGTTTTAGGATGTACAAGGCTGATATAGATTTAATGATAAGAATTTTTCAACAGGTGTGGAAATGTGTACCTGACATCCCAGCATTTGGGAGGCTGAGACAAGAGGACTGAGAGTTCCAGTTATTGAAACTGCCTCAAAAAAAAAAAGAACTATAATCGACTAGTAAATTAGAATTCATATTTACTTGTATTGTACAGAAGAACTGTTCTTTAATTACAGATGTTCTACTTTTTACAAAAGTGTTAAATCCCACGAGCTTTTGTCAACTGGATGTATTGTCAATCTAAAATGCATGAGATACTTCTGACCTAGTACCAGTTGGCCATCCTTCTGATCTGCTAGCAGCTAGAGGCCATGCAGCTTTACAAAAAAAATTGTCTTACCTTGTATCACCAGCCCTGGGAAAAGATCAAAAAGAAAAATTCACAGTGTGGTTCCTACTCAATGCACATTGGTTACCACCTCATAAAGCTACAAGTCCCTTTGTTGAAACACTGTCAACAGAGACCATTTGTATTTACAGCACAGCATCATTGACATTGTCTTTTTTCTTTCTTTGTTTTTTGGGTTTTTTTTTTTTTGGTTTTTTTTTTTTTTGGTTTTTTGGGACAGGGTTTCTCTGTGTAGTTTTGGTGCCTGTCCTGGATCTCACTCTGTAGCCCAGGCTGGCCTCAAACTCACAGAGATCCCCTGGCTCTGCCTCCCCAGTGCTGGGATCAAATGTGTGCACTACCACCACCCGGCTGATATTTTCTTTTTTCTTTTTCTTCTCAAAATTAAAAAAATAGCCTTTTGTGTCCACATAGTGTAATGATGATCTATCCACATATTGAAATGATGTGTGCATGCATAAATGTTTATGTTCTAGTTAGCTTTAATTCTCAATTTGACATAGCTTAGGGTCATCTGAGAGGAAAACCTCTGTGGAGGAATTGCCTAGGTCAGATTGTCCTATGGACAAATCCATGGGGATTGTCTTGGTTGTTCACTGGTGTTGGATGGCCCAGCCCACTGTGGGCAGCACCATTCCCTGGGCAGGTGGTCCTGGACTCTACAAGAATGCTAGCCAAGCATGAGCCCATATGAACCTGCAAACAGCACTTCTCCATGGTTTCTGCTTCAATTTCCTGCTTTAGTTCTTTACCCTCAGTCCCCTCAATGACAAACTGTAATCTAGAAGTATAAGCCAAACAGTTCACTTTCTCTCTAAGTTGCCTTTGGTCTAAGGGTTTTATCACAGCAACAGAATAAAACTAGAAGATTGTACTTTGCATTCCCTCTGCCAAATACTCCAAGTCTGAGTGTCTCCACATAGATCTACTTCCCATGTTTTTTTTGTTTTGTTTTGTTTTTGTTATTAGAGTTATTGTTATTTTGAGCTCTTCAATCAGAGCAACATGTTCACGTTAACTTGTGAATTGTGAAGACTTCAGGCTACACTATCGGCAGTGGGAGCAATGCTCAACTGAGAAAAATCCTTTGAAGTCATCTGGGTGTGCACCTTCTGCAGAGTTTCTGGTTATCCTATGTAGCTGGAGTTTTCTCCATTCCTTGTCAGGCCTACAGCCGCTCAGACCCAAATAAACACACAGACGCTTGTATTAATTAAAACTGTTTGGCCTAATGGCTCAGGCTTCTTGCTAGCTAGATCTTACACTTAAACTGACCCATAATTCTTATTTATGTTTAGCCACATGGCTTGGTACCTTTTCCCAGTTCTGCTTTCACATCTTGCTTCCTCCGTGTCTGGCTGGCAACTCCTGACTCAGCCTTCCTGTTCCCCGAATTCTCCTCTCTCTTTGTCCCACCTATACTTCCTGCCTGGCTACTGGCCAATCAGCACTTTATTTATTAACCAATCAGAGCAACACATTCACAGCATACAGAGCAATATCCACAGCAATCCTACTCTGTTTGATTTAAAAGCATGTGGCTGTCATATGTTGTCCATAATTTTCACTTCTGAGATTCAAGTGAACTCACTCTGTATTTTTTCTGCTGGTTTTTGAGCAGTCACAGTGTACTCTGGAGACCTGATGGGCTATCTGCTCACCTCTGGCACACAACATTCACACTTTATGATCAGCAGTAGGTCAAGCCATTAAACTCTACTTTTGGTCAAATTAGGACACTTATCTTTTTAATGGCTTTGTTTCATGGTCTTTGCTTCTACAGGCTAGATTCATGGGAGTTAAAAAACTTCCTTCCTACATTCTAAATCAAATTGAAACTTTATGTATTAGCACATTTTCAAAGTCCACATTTTAACATCAGAGTGAACAGAAAATATATTCATGGATAATAAATTATAAAACATCATAATGTGTTAGCCACCCCCATACATACAAATGGTCACATGTCCTTCAGATTTGTGAGAACAATCCTCACCTGGTCTTCAAGCAGATCAAGGAACCTGGCTGTGCATGGGGCACCTTTCAATGAAATCCCTCATTAGGTGTTCTACATCATCATGTATGGTGTTAGTTCAGAGGACACCATGATTAGATAGGGATAGAAACTCTGTCAAAAATCTTGCAAATAATTTCCCAGTCTCCTCTTCCTAGATGTTGCTGCCTCTGAAACATTTTAGTGGAGAATTTTCCTGTCAATCTGTTATATTTAAATTTATCCACTTTTTAAAAAATTAATATTGTATTTATCTGGTTTTGAGACAGAGTGCCATTATATAGCCTAGTGGACTCAAATACTCAATACCTCTGCCTCATCTCCCTGAGTTCTGGGCTTCCAGGCATGTTCCAACACCATGCCCCATTTAACCAGTCTTTAAGTTGTCCTTTCCGTGTTTTGGGGGCTTCCTAGACATATGTTTGTCTTGATGAGAAACTCACATGCATGGCCTTCCACCACTCCTGTGATGCATCTACTCAAAGCTTAATGTGAGATACAGTCCAGTCACCTCAGGCAAATAGTTCTCTCCCAACTCAATGTGCAAGACAGCTTTGGTAAAGAGTGTCCTACCTCACCTGATGTAGACTGATATGCTCATGCTGGCTTCAACTCATCACTGCATACCACCCTGCTTGATGCTTGTCACACCACTTTTGTTTCATGTTTTGATTATTAATTATATATTTTTAAAAAATATCCAGATAAATGAGAGAACTGAAAACCACCCCTACATACACTGAGAGTTTACATTCTTAGTTTCTAACATACATAACTGCATGGGAGGTGCTGAGGTGGAGGAAAAGCACAGTGGTGCTTCTTTCTACATTTCAAGTATCATGGTATCTTTGTGGAACATTCTCAGTCTCACCATATTATTCCCTGACTAAAATGATGTCTTGGTGTTTTGTTATTAATTAGAAAACACATGCTACATTTCCTGTGGTGATAGATATCAATATTACCTTTTTCAGAGGATGAATTCAATTACAGTATAGAATTTAAAGAATAAAAAAATGAAACCCAATTAATATGCAATAACTGCGTATAAAGCAACATATAATAAAAATACATTAAAAAGGAAAAACACATTGTACAGCATGCAGAAGGGGAGGCAATTCAGCTGTTGAGGTCTGGTATTACTCCTTACCATTTTAGTCTCAAATATTTATCAATTTAATCTCAGTAAATTTTCCTTTTTGATTTTGAACATTCTGCTATTGAAAACTTAGTTCTTGCCCCTGTCTTTTGAAAACCTGAATTGTTCCAAAGTGATGCTGTTGTCAAATGATCATAAATTATACTTCATAGTGTTCCAAACTTTAATTAAGTATTTTTCAATAATATTTTATTATATTTTTAGTGAAATTTTAAAAATGAAGCTACATACACATAGAGAGAGGAGGGGGAAGAGAGAGGGGGAGAGAGAAGGAGAGAGAGAAAATGATCTTGCTAATAATCTTTAGTGTATGGATTTTAAATATAGCTGTGATATCCTGTGTAATTGTCTTTTTATATTTGGCAGTTTTATCTTCTATGAAAAACCTTAAATGGCTTAAAATCTGTGCTAGAAATACAACATATTGCAGTTTAACGCAAATTGTGTTTTATACTTAAAAACAGCTATTTATGGAAAAATCTGACTTGGGAAATTTTTGTGACATATCTCATAGCTACTACTTCTCTCATATGGATGGCTGCACGCTGTGGTGTGAAGTGTTTTAACAAGTTCATGGACCAGCCCAAACTCAATAGCAGGGGCTCAGGTGGACATTCCCACTAGGAAGGAAAGGGGTGCTGATCTCTGGATGGTCTAGAATGCATGGCTTGCAGCCTCAGATTCACAGAGAGGAGGAAACACGCTGGTACCTTGTGGAAGCCACGGGCAAAGGCTACACCATCTCCTGGTACGGCTAGATCAGCCAAAGACTTCTCTTAGGTTTTTGAGTGGGATCAGCTGGAAAGCTCTCTGGGGGATCGGAGTGGGGAGCATCAGTCTCAGTGGCTATGCTAAACACATACGGTACTTTCTTTGATGGTGTCTGCTTTTTTCCAAGAGTTTGGTGTCTAGAGTTGAGGTCTAGCCCCTGTGCCCATGTGAGTGAGCCCTGGGTGGAGGCAAACATGTGTTGACATTGAAGTTGCCCTTCAAATTCATCAAATTCATCATTGCCTTGTTATTGTTTGTGTATTTATGTGCGTGAAGTCCTAAGGGATGATGCAGCATAGCTGGACCAGAGTGGGTAGCTCTGCACGTGGGGCTGTCCGTAGGTATGCTCACTGTAGCTAAAATTTAAAATCGTCTTTCAATAAAAAATACAAAGCCAGATATTGGGGTAAATGCTGAAAGATTAGGGAAAGGAACAAGCTACTGCCACGTCTTACCTCTAGGACTCCTCATCCTGAAAAGCCTTCAGTTCCTGTCTCTTCATGCCTTATAATACCTTTCTCCACCCAGCCATCACTTCCTTCTTAGTGCTAGAATTAAAGGCCTGTGTGATTCCCAAGATCCCAAGTGCTGGGATTAGAAGTGTGTGCTACCACTGCCTGGCTCTGTTTCTCTCTTAGACTGAGTCAATCTCATGTAGTCCAGGGTAGCTTTGAACTCGGATCTCTGCCTCCCAAGTGCTAGGATTTAAGGTATGTGCCACCACTGCCTGGCCTCTATGTTTAATCTAGTAGCTTGTTCTGTTCTGTGATCTTCAGGCAAATTTTATTAGGGTACACCATATATCACCACAGCTCACAGTGCAGGGAAACTCAAGGATGGGATGACCCTGCTGGACCAAGGCTATCTGACTCTAAATTAACTTGTGCCACCACCACCCAAGACTCCTTCCTATGCGACATGATGTGTTCCTGTCAAGTTCCAGAACATGAGTAAAAGTCCACGATTACAGGGAGACTCACCACCTGGAGAAGCTCTTCTCTTCTTCCATGGAACACTGGAAGAATGGAAGCCAGCATGCATATATATAGACAGTTCTGGGCTGTGAAAACAGAGTGTTAATTAAATTAACACAGTTACCATCATCTATGCTGTACACGATCTATCATCAGAATGAACCAATCTTACAACACTGAAATCTTTTTGGTGAAAAAAAATTGCATGTTTTATTCTATGAAATACCGTTCTTGTATTTTTTTTTTACTTTTAAGAATGTTATGGCTGTTAAATAAGAGAGTTAATTGTTCTGATATTTTGGTCTGGATTCAAATAGTATATGATAAATTTCTATTGCAACCTGTGAGTACCTGGAATGAAGGGAATTATGAGGAATATATAGTCCTTAAATCATATATTATAATATATTTATTATGTTGTTATTATTATATAGTATGTTTTATAGTTATAATATAATTATAAGGAATATATTCAAAGGAAAGGCCCAGATTACAACACTCTATGGCTGTAATTATTGGTCCTGTTTACCCAAGATTGGACTATCCATGAGGTTCCTGTTTCTGGGGGTGGGGAGCAGGGGAAGGGGAGAATGAATGTGTTCTTGTATGCCTTTTCCTAGAGAGTAGGAATTCCCAGCTTTCCAGACTTGTAAAGTCTCCTCAGAAGCTGAGACTATCCCGAGAGATGATAAGAGAACACCACTGCAGGCTTTTCCTGCAGCAGGAAAAGGTCACTTAGTTGCATCTGTATTGAAATTGGGGTGCTTTATGCTAAATGTGGAACTGACCATTTTTTTTTAATCTAAGAAAAACCTGGATCCCTTACAGGATGGAAATGAATCAAGATACTATGTAAAAATCAGCTTGCGATTTAGATTTAAAGTTATGTAAAGCCCTCTGGTCAAACAGCAGGAAGTGCGGAACCCTGTGCTTGTCTCTACAGGAAGTGATGGAAAGCAAAGCTTCCACTGTTGATGACAGAAGTGTTGTTGGCATTCCCTGACCCCGGCCTCTGTCTTTGTGTCCTTCTAGCTGTGGGTCTGGCTGCGTGCCAGGAACCCGTTCTCCCGAGCAATGGCATCAAGATAGGAGACAGGTACATGGTGAACGATGTGCTCTCCTTCCAGTGCGAGCCCGGGTACACCTTGCAGGTAGGCCCCCTTGGGGTTGTGAAGGAGGCTCAACATGGTCATCTTTAGTGTTCACACCCAATGTTCAGGCTCCAGGTCATGTCCAGGCAGCCAGTTTGCTTTGTTCTCCTTGTTCTGTGAAAGAGCTATCACTGCAGACTATAAACCCACCATCACCAGAGTCAGCTGAAGCACCTCAACAGACCTCCCCATTGTATTTTTCACAATGATTTTATTTCAGAATTGGGTGTTCTTCCCATAGTCATGCAGAGAAACACTAAAGAACAAGGCAGTATCAGAGTATCTATAAACCCCCACCTGGCTCCCAGTGATGGGATATGCCGCTGTGCCTTGAGCACCAGCATCAGCCCATTTGCATTTCCCATGATTCCATTCAGTAAATTACTACCAGATACCCTGGTTATCCCCCCCACAAAGAACAATTCAATGATTTTCAAGAAATGCTATAGACAAGTTTTGCTATAAATTTTTAGTTTTTTTTAAACAAAATCATGTAGACATTTCCATAAACACATTATAAATGGACGAACAGCAAGATGAATGCTTTTTCTATTGTGTTTCCTGTTCTAACCATGTGTTACAGAAAGCAGTAGTCATAACTGATCCTGTTCATGTTTGTACTCTTCATGCAATTCATATCATGAAGCAATTTCTCACATTTATTGTAACACTGAATTCGATGTCTTCTTAAAGGTGTGTCTCTGAGATAAGTTCTGCACCTAACTTCATTAAACAGATTGAGTGAGAATCAAGGAAGAGGTGGGATAATATGCAATGAAATAATACCACTGTGTACAATTAATCTCTCTACATGTATTGGGTAAACATCTATATCAAGTATCCACCTAGCAAATACTAGGTCAGAATATAAGAACTCACATCAGTCCCCACAAACCACATGACATGAGCTATGAGCTCTATGATTGGAGAAAATGTCTATTAAATCCCCAGTATGCTTCAGTACATGGAAAGTGTAGATGTTAGCAGTATTAAAAAATTTAATATATGCAAATAACTACATATAGTTACTTTCACAAAAGCCAGACTGTAGCTCACAGTCCTCGGATCTTGCCTGGTGCAGCATTAACCATATGGATTCTGCACACCCACATTAAGAATTGTAGAAATTGAGTTTCCCCCATAAAGTTCTGTAGCTCTGTGACAGAAACAGGTGCTTAATCAGGCATGGGGAGACTAACCAGGGTGGTTCTTCAAGACAAGCATTGTTCTTGCTCTTATTACAATAGAGAGAATTCTGTGTCCTGTATCATGAGTTCCATATGTTGAGCCTCCTGGTCTACTTCCACATGCTTTTTGTGTCATCTTTTTTCTATTGGCTTTTGTTATAACAATAGATACAGGCTACTTTTCTCCTGTGAGCTATACATTTCTGCACTGTGTCCTCTTCTGATGTCCATGCTCTTCTGGGTTGGAGATGTACTCTTGGAGCTTCTGTTAGCTTCCTCTTCAAAGTGATAGTTTAAGACCTTGGAGAGCAAATCCTCTTTCAAACAGGGATTTCCTATAACATAGAGTTGATCATCTTCCTAGATACACTAGCCTATGAACACACATCAGATTGCTTCCTAGCCCTGCTCACCAAATGTTAGCCAAGCCATTGTCTTTACTGGGAACACTACTGAGCCCAGAGTTTGGGGGGCGGGGGTGGCAGAGAAATTTGTTAATATCCATAAGAATAGAAGTGGATGCTGAGCTGCTTTTATTGCTAACACAATTTGACTAACACACTAATGACTTCTCATACACTGTCCTGCAAAGCTCTGCTCCTGATGCAGTTCTCAAAGAGACATCTACGACACAGAGTGAAACTGGTAGACATTCACAGTTGTGCTGCCAATAAATCCTGAATATCTGAGTGACCTCTGAGACCAACACAACATAAATGTGTTTTCATGCTCTTTTAAAACATAAAAATCCAAAAATTACTCTTTGGGTAAAATCTTGAAGATAAAATCTCCAGTATCCAATTTTGTATTTGATCTATTATATAAGTTTTGTTTGAAATCACTCATCCACAATGTTTATGGTACTGTCCATAGCAGAATATGTTCTAGATTTGAAATAAGTGACCATTTTACTGACAATCTTCAATAAATATCTTTAAAGGCTTTTGCACTTTATACTTAACCATAATTCAGGAAGAAATATATTAAATGTAATTTAATGGGCCACAGAATATATAAACACATTCACTTTAGCATCAGACTGTCTTATTGAAAAACACATATTTTTCAGCTGAATGTGCTAGTGCATGCTTTTAATCCTAACACTTTGAGAGACCAAGGCAAAGTAATTGTGAGTTTGAGGCCAGGGGGTAACAGAACAAAACCTTGACTCAAAACCAAACATTGTAGTAAAGACAATGGCTTAGCATCCATTTGATAACCAGATGTAAGAAGCAAACATATTCTTCCTTTAGAACTATTTTTAAAATGCCAGGAAGAATGAGAAAAGAAATTAGTTTTGTGGCAGAACAATTAGCTTTGGAAATCAAACACCTTACCTTTATTAACCATAAAGGCAAATTTATGCCTCCCTGGACTCCAGTACAGTTTTCCTCAATCACCTCAGCGCCACTTGTAGGTGGTAGATGAAGTGTACAAGGTGAGGAGAGATGCCAGAGATGGTCACTGAGTCACAAGAAAGAAAAGTAAGAACAGAACACCTCTAAAGGGCCATCTAGAGTAGTGGGTCTCAACCTATAGGTCTCGACCCCTTTGGGGTCAAAGACCCTTTCACAGGGCTCACCTAAGGCCATCTGCTCACCAGATATTTCATTATGATTCATAACAGTAGAAAAATATAGTTATGAAGTAGCAACAAAAATAATTTTGTGGCTCAGGGTCACCACACCATGAGGAACTATATTAAAGGGTCTCAGCATTAGTAAGGTTGAGAACCAGCAATCTGGAGCCTTCTGTTATAGTCCAGAGAGTCCAGCACAGAGCGTCCTCACAAATCTCTCCACTGTTATTTGGATCTTTAGAAGAGGAAGTTCAAGTTTTCAAAGTGGAAGGTGTACTGGTGCTGTTTGGGGGATCGCAAGACCCTGAGTTGTGAGGATTCATTTCAGGACAGACAAGTAGCAGCCATGAGCTGCTTCCCAGTAGACCAGCTGGGTCTACTGATCTGTCTGTTACACTGCAAAGGGAGACTGACAGTGAACATGTGTGGCTTGTGCAAAGTCAGGAAAGTTACGCCCAAATGGGCTGGCAGCAAATTCTAGCACACCAGCCTGTCACTCCATACCATTTGTCACCAATCACTCTCACCTCTCAAGCCAAATACTGTGATGTTGCTCTTGCTGGGGTCATAAGACATCCTTTGCCTGGTTCTCCTTGTCCTCCTTGGGTATGGTGAAAAGTCAACAGAAATGTTGACTTTTTAGACAGTCAAGAGTTTGTTAGTGAAAAGGACCATGTTTGTGTTAACTGATTGATTGATATTTCCAAATGGAACTCATTAACAATAGTCAGATTCATGGTTTTTAAAGGTCCACAGAAAGGTCCCCATATTATTCATCTCCAAACACTGTGCTACAGTTAAGAAAAAAGCTTGGTGGTTTTCTTTTCAACAGGGCCGCTCACATATTTCCTGTATGCCGGGAACTGTCCGTCGATGGAATTATCCTTCCCCCTTGTGCATTGGTAAGTACATCTTACAATAGCCTTGCTGAGTGATCCTCATTCAGCCAGCTTGCTTCAACCTATACCCCTCCAGGTCCCTCTCAAAGCACACATTATTAGAGAGCACAGTCACATGGGGTAAAGTCACAGGAATGCAATGAGTACCTCCCTGGGGAATTCAGAAGTTCAGCTTTTGGGGGGACTTTGGATCAGTCTACACACGGAAGCTCTGAATCTCCTAGCTCAAGGTGCCAAACAGTTCAAATCCGTGCCAAAATCCCCATTTATTAATGTATGGAGGAAGTTGGTAACAACTCTGACAGGCTGAGTGGTGTTTCTGAACATGCTGTTAGCCTGGGGAAAAGCATGTTTGCAGAAGCAAAGCGCTCAGAATTACAAGCAAATCATTGAATCTCTAGAAACTGGCATGTTTGCATTCTACACTGAAGGTCCCAGTGATGGACAGCCCACTGCCTGTTGAGTGGGAAGAACCTATGCCCGAGGCCCAAGGCATCCCAGTGCAAGTCACAAGGTATCCAGCTCCTGACCAGAGCCATAGCATTAGCTTCCCCAGAGTGTGTAGGTGACATCACCACACTGCAGACACCACCAGTGCCTGTCTTCTTTTCTTGACCTTATCCTAGAGACTGTGCTTACCCTTCCAATCAGCCCCAGCTCCTCTAGCTACTCGTCAACTGGCATGACAGAGCCTGTGGCCAACAACAAATCCAGCCACACTGAGCTTGTCATTATATAAAATGTTCTGAAGTTGTTTATCATGCAATTTTTAAACATGACTTTTGGTATTTTTTCCACACATTGCAGTCAGATAGTATGGAGGGGGAATTGGGTGCTCTTGAGCTGGGGTAAGCCTTAACATTACCTGTCAATTCCTACTCTCAGTCTCTACCCCTTGTGCATGGGCTAGCTGGCTCTTCATGTGGTTTAATACCATTAATATCATTTACATTATCCTCCCACAACTCAGAGCATTTTGACAACAGGCATGCCTGGCTCATCACCCAGTTTACCAGCCTGGCATTACAGAATAAGAGCTATATCAATAGCTGTCTAAGAACCTTGCTTGCTGCGGCAGAGGCTCTCTGACTCTCCCTGAGTCTGTAGGGTCCTCCCACACTGGGATCGGCTGTTGTCTCATTCAGATCTCTGATGCCCACATCCCATTCAAGCAGCTCCTATTGTCTGAGACTGCTTTAAGAGAAAGGACCATCTATATCCACAAATCAAGCAACTTCTAAGGTTGTGGCATATTATCCTCTGGGCTGGTCCCAGTTTCAGGATTTACTTTGTTGACCATGATCATCATATAGTGTGTTGGTCCACGAGGTCAACATGATGATAACTGTTGTATGCTTCACTGGAGTCCTGATTTCCCTGCTTCCCAAACAAATGTTAGCTATGCAATGATTTTGAGGAATACACAGTTTAACTGGCTTGACTGAGTACAGAGGATAATGTACGGCCCCAAATGTGGTGAGCAAACAGAACTCCATGCTCTATAGTGGCCTTGCTCAGGAAATAATTCCCATCTGTATTCACCATCATTTTCTCTTTCAAGGGAGCATTCTTCCTCAGAGGCCAGTATTTTATTTGTGACACACAAACATAAATTTCTCTGTTAACATGCCTTCCACACAAAAAGCTCCCGTGTAAAGTAGAGGCTTGTATCCCAGCCTTGGCCTGGAAGAAGAAGCTGAAGGATGTCAAGGAGCTTGCAGATTCTTTACACAGACCACTCATCTTCCTGTGAACTACCATTTTCCACATTAAGCAATTTCAATTCTTTCAGCTCTAAAGTAGAATTGACTCCAAGCATACATATTCAGATGAGGGCCATTGTGTTTGCTCTGTGCTTTATAAGAAATTGTTTTATTTGAATTTGAATAACTAACTTACATTAGCAAGACCTATGACTTTTACATGTCCTCTAATGAGTTTTTATATTAGCAAATACTAAAGTTACATCAACTTCTACATTTTTTGGCAAGGCGTACAGAGAGATCTCCCATTGTCAAAACTCACACATGACTGCGATGAGCCTTGAAGACTGACATAAGAAATCAAAGCATTTTGTAGCTGTTAGCTCCAGATTTATCTGAGCTGAGAAAGTCAGGAGCTGGAGTCTGTAGAGAGATAATATTTTACTCACTGGCTTCCTAGAAGCCTCATGTCCTAATTCCTTATAATCGCAGAACTAATGGAGTCAAGGTATATAAGCTACTTTCTCGCTGAGCACCAGGCTCTGTTCTCAGAGCTTAACTAATGCTGACTGTTTTTAATATCCCATCAAGCCCTGGAGGGGCCAGGCAGCTTGCCAGGGCCCCCAGCAGAGTTAGAGTTCGTACTGGGGCAGGTGGGACTGGAGACTTCTTGCACTGCGGGGTTCTCAAGAGTATGTGACCTGTGTCATAAAATAAAAATTCATCTATTGGTTCCAGAACATGAAAAATCTGCACAAAATGTATAAGTCCAGAAAAATGCTAAGTCCCTGATATTCTGTAGCTAGGATCACCTGTCCTTTTGAATGCAGCATTTGCTGGTAGGTCTTCACATAGGCTGCTTACCGAGCAGGAGATGGCATGAGTGAGGTCTGAGCAGCAGAGGGTCAGGGCAAAGGGGTTTACAGAAACTCTAAGAAGTAGCTTCTCTCTGACCATTAGGGAGCATAGCAAGCCTGGGACTGGAGAGATAGCTCAGTGGTTAAGAGCATATCAGCTATATATGTGTTACACAGACATGTATACTGCCAAAATACCCATATGCATAAAACATTTTTAAAACACAGCATGCTGGCAATGGTGCTCTCTGGGTATCTCAAAGCAAGGTAGATGTGGTCACACCTTTAGGGAGTTCTGCTTCGAGGCTCATCAGCTGGTTCTTTTTATATGTGCAAAGCTGACCTGTGCTGGTAGCTCTTACATCACGAAGAAGTCACCCTATGCCTAGTATCTAGATGTTTGTGGGATCCAGCACACTGTCCCTGCCCTGTGTTCAGGATGGATAACAATATTGAGGATGGCACCTGCAACTCCAGCCTTGTGCCAGCTCCTGCTCATGATAACTATGCCAATCTTCCTCTGAAGGGGCAGAGATTCTAAAACAGATGTCCCTATTTCATGACACTAGATTTTTTTTTTTTTTTAGTCATACTTAAAATTAGAAGGGCCTTCTTAGAAATGTAACCATTATTGGACACTCATCTTCCTGACTTTGTAGCCATTTCCTATTTTCCATTTGTCCTCTCTGTGGATGGACATCATATCCACCCTCCTTCCAGCTGAAGGGTCCTATGTGGAGAGGTGCTTTGGTTTAGCCCCCATGCTGGCATGTCTTCAGCCCAGTGCAGGCTCAGACACCACACCCAAGCAGCCTGCATTTCACACATGATTCTCATCTGCTGACAGCTTCCTGCTGGGCTACTCTCTAAGCTACAGGCATGCCAATTTCATCTGCGCTGAATTCATATGTCTAGAATCATAACTCAGAGCAGAAGAAGGTACCTTTAAATTTTCAAGGTTATTTCTTGAATATACAGAATGTTTAAACTCGGATCGCAATGGTCTGTCTTGAGTAACTAACCACAGTCACCAGGGTCGGCTTTTACATATTTCCTCATGTGAAATCTGCCCTTGTTGATTAAAGTTATCTAACCTTGATGATTGAAAATAATTTGAAAATTAAAAGACCCTACGGTACATGCTCAGGGCTTTCTGGCAGAGGCTTTTGAAAACATGAACTGAGTGCTTAGAATAAGAGAAATTTTTTCACATTGTCCTGTCAATAAGAAATGACATCATTTGCCTCATTAGTTGAAAATACATGAAATTGTGTTTTTAACCCGTCACAAATGGTCAAGCCCTAGGGTTCCTGGTGAACCAGCCTTGTGGCTAATGTAAACAGATGTTTACATTGTTATAAAATCAGCTGTGTTTCTTTTACTGGCAAACATCAGACACAGTAGCACAGCATGTGCATAATTACAATACAGAGACTTTCTATCTTCATGACATGGAATTTTCTGAGAGAAGTGGTTGCAGAGAGCTACATTCTCCAAAGGAAGGGACTCTGAGTACCAGGGCTACTAAAGGACACTGGAACCCCAGAACCAGACAGAGCTGGAGCATCCTGGAGAAGAGAAGGGTTTTCCCAGTTGTGAACCTTCAGGCCAATATCTTATTCCATGGACATGTTCCATCTATCATGGGGTGATGAGGGGGAAATCATCTGAATAACAGTCTTTATGACTGACTACTGTGGAGCTTCAGGGATGGTACCCATTTGTTTCCACACAATAGGAGCACAAGTGAACAATCAATGAACAGATAGCAGTACTACCACAAACAACAGCTAAAAAGCCAAAGTCAACTTTATGCCTGTTTGAAATGCACTGTTAAACCAACTGACCTTTGCTAAGGGCCTATAGTGCCAGAAGGCAAGTGGAGAAGAATCGTTATTCCCAAGTATCCCACAGAGCAGAGGGAAGCTGGACCCCTGGGTAACTAGCATCCATGCTCTGCATGACAGGCAATTCCTAGGTACCACCCTGTGGGCTTTCTCTTTTCCAGTGTGGTCCATTAAACTGTAGTAGGTTAGGGATCCTTGCTGAACACAAAACTCTAGGAGACTCCTGTCTTCTTATGTTTAACAGCCACCTGTGGAGGGACGCTGACTAGCATGAGTGGAGTGATCCTGAGTCCAGGGTTCCCAGGCTCATACCCCAACAACTTGGACTGCACCTGGAAGATATCACTGCCCATTGGCTATGGTGAGTGAACTGGGAATCATCCCACCCAGCAGAGTCTCCCCAAGAGACTGATGTATGACTTTGTCTTAACTGTGTCTTTCATTGAAAGTAGATTACAGATTTAAGTAGAGCTTTGACAGAATAGCATTGAGAGCATGAAGTTATTCTAAAACATCCATTCAGCCATGTGGTTCTCTTCAACGCAAATTTAATTAGCCAAATGATGCCATGACACAGCATCCCTAAGTCACCAGTCTCTTCATTCATGTCTCTGCCTATTCTTGTCTAGTTCTGGCATTCAGGAGTGGTGACTCTGTGGAAATTTTTTAGGGATTCCATATTAGGACACATACTAAATGCAATATAACAAATACATTTGGAAATGCAGCATCTTATTAACTTTTTAGTTATGCATTATGTTGATTATTATTTGTGAAATTTTAAGATGTGTTTAGTTATTGACTTTCAGGTTCTCTGCTTTAGAAAATTTGTAACTTTGTTACAAACACTAAAATCTTATTTTGCCTTGACTTCAGAAGGACATGATCTTTGTACAAGTCTCTGATATTCTTCCATGCTACTCTTCACCTACCTTGTGCCTTTGTTCTCACTATAGCCACTTTATGGGCTTGCAGCCCCTCTCTTCCCTCTAAAGACACACTGTAGGTGCACCAAGGGAGGGACTCAGTGGCAGTCCTAGGTAGTAGTAACTGGACACCTAGATACCAAACACTTGTTATATCAATGAGGCATGACCAACAGCTATATATAAATCATTGTCCTAGAAGGTCATGTGATGTGGGATGTCCTCCTGTACACTGTGAATATGTGTTGCTCTCATTGGTTGATAAATAAAGCTACTTTGGCCTACAGCAAGGCAGGATAGAGCCAGGCAGGAAATCCAAGCAGAGATATAGAAGAAGAAGGGCAGAGTCTGGGAGATGCCAGCCAGTCACCCAAGGAGCAACATGCCAACAGACCAGCAATGCCAGGCCCATGTGACAATACATAGATAAATCGAAATGGGTTAATTTAAGTTGTAAGAGTTAGTTAACAATAAGCCTGAGCCATCGGCCAAGCATTTATAATTAATATAAGTCTTTGTGTTGTAATTTGGGTAGCAGCTGCTGGATATTTGATAGTTGCTGGCAGGACAGAAACTTCTGCCTATGATCATGGCGTTTTCAAAGCATTTCCCTTGAATAGCTATGCCCCATGACAGTAGCATGTAGAAAGAAAGCTGTAGAGAGGACATAACTGGCCCACTTAAACACTTGGGACCATGCAGTGGGATGAAGGCCCTGCCTGGCTTGGCCAGGTAGATGACAAGAGATGTTGTCAGCCAACATTTGGTCAGCTAGACATGGTAAGTAGAGGGCTTACCAGGGCAGCCCAAGAGGGCCAGCATGTGGAGTCTTGACCCAGTAGTTTTCAGAAGCCACAAAGAAGTCATGTGGGAAAGGACAGGGTGGAGGACAAAGCCCATGGCAAGGAGTTGAGTGACTTTTCCCTGGAAGACATATCTCTATAGGGCACTGGTGGCAGATCAAAGAACCAATTCCACTCAGTTCTAACAGTGAATCAGAGAGTTGTTGAGTTCACTTTGGGGAGTATGATTGAGGAGTTACTTACAGATGCATAAATGTCTCAGTGCAATTACTTCACCCAAAATCCCACCACAGCAAGGACAACAACTTTGGAGGGCTGCATCCTTGGAGCTCCCTGTACAACATACAAACAGCTTAGTCACTTGGAGGCCTCCTGTCCATAGCAGTTCTTAGATCTTGTAATTTCAGTAACCTCCTGAAACTTCTGAGTTTTATTTATTTCCAGAGCCATGTAAATTCCATTTCCTTCAAGAGTTTTAAACAGCTTTGCACTTCCCTCTAGCAAGATGTGCTTTGATTTAGAGAACAACAATCTACCCCTTCCTCTGGGTCTTCTATCTTTTTGTTCCTTTCTGGGCATCTTTCTCTGAGCCTTGGGTAGGAAGATTGGATGATATAGATGCCTGATTATCAGGCTGCTATATCACATCAATAGTCATTTAGTCTCAGGAATTTGAACAGGTGTGTCTAGCACATCTTTTCTTACATAAAAGAGTTCCCGTGCATAAATAATTGAAGCTGACAGCATAGTAAACTTGTGTGCAAACACAAATGATTAGAAGGCAACTTGATAGACTAATCACATCTATTTAATTGAACAATAGCAATTGCTTCTGCACTGAAGCCTGTTTCCTCCCAGGCTTGACTTACAGTACCAGAAATAAATCCCCTCCTATGGATCAGACCTTCAATCCGATTGGAAAGCAATTGATATCCATGACAGTTGTGCCATGAATGCACCAGAAGGCAGGCCTTGACTTACAAAATGTTGCTGCTGTAGCATGCAGTCTTATAACCAAGTTGAACAGTTAGTGAGACTTCTCCCTCATCATCTTATGTGGTACTTTCCAGAACTGTGAAAGCTAGCCATCAAGGAGAGAGTTTCCAGGTAAGTCACACTCTGATGTCCATATGTCCTGAAGCTAAACTATGTAAGGGTCTTCAGCAACACCAACTTCTCATCTAATTCTGGCATGCAACTAGCAGCAATGGCAATAGCTTAATGGCTAATGAGGTCTTATGGGTCTCCTTGGCCAAAAACATATAGGTAGGTAGCCCAATGCTAACACTAGGATTTTCATTCAACAATCATGGTTTCTTGGAGTGCCTTTTCTTACCTGCAGTTTCTTCATTTAAACTCCTTAGCAGTTCTTTCCTGTTCTTCAAGATACTTTTATAAACCTGTGAGAAACTCAAAGGTTAGCATCATGTCAGAGACTTTTTACTTGTCTACCTTTCATGGCCAGTCTAGACTAAGCATCAAGGATCATTTAAATGGTCTCTGTCTCAGCAGCCACTGTCTTCACATTTTGGGGCTATTTTCTTCCTTTTCACTGATTTCAGCCTCTGTGTGTGCTGCCTTGGTGAAGTGGAATCTACTTAGAATCTACTTAGACTCTCTAGGTCTGTTTTCTGGAATACATCTAAAGGTGCAGTTAAGAGAAATGTAATTCAGCTATTCTATTGTTTTTTTGTTTTGTTTTGTTTTTTCTTTCTGTCTTATCATGAGCCTTTTCTTTATAAACCACTGTACTATGATCTCACAAAATGATATCCAAAATTATAAAATGCTTGGACCATCTGGTACTATGAGGAAAGTATAAAGGGTCTTTTAGGTAGTTTGCTACACACATAGCAGATAAGTTAATACTCATAAATTCCATCCACTGAAAATGAGGACTTTGCTGCAAAGTCAGGACCACATTGCTATTTAAAGCTTCATCAGAGTTAGAAGGCAAATCTTTTGTGCAGTGGACTCCACACTGGCACTTGATCTTCAAAGCATAACTACCACCAGATGAAAGTGTGCTGTGTAAATTTCAGCAGAGATGGAGTCTTCGATTGCCTTTCTTGCTATATTCATAGAGTTTTAGAATATTCTGTGAGATAATAAAAGGATGACTAGGCTGCATTTGTTCTAATCCCTTCAGTTGGGCTCTGTAATGTCAAACTAGAAGAAGTTTGTTAGAAATTAGATAGCAATACAATCCCACTTTAAGCCAGATTAAAGCCAAGCTCAGTTTCATTTGCTGATAGGTATTAGGTAATGTGATGTGTGACTGGATTCTTTATCCCTCTTAAAATGGTAATTTTGCTCACAATACTATAATTGTCATGATCCTACTTCCTTTTCAAGTTTAATTCCATGGGAGTAAGAAAGCCTCCTTTTCTCCACCCTCTACTGTTTAGATGTTGGCTGTCTTCCATGTGGTTGGCTTTTGGTATGGCTATCGTCTTTGAATTTGTCTGAATTGTTGTAACCCAGAACAGAAGATCAGGCATCCCATACCTGCCTCCTAATAAGATAGTGTGTATTCACCAAGATGATGTAAGATGAAGCCACCACTTACTTGAAAATTTTCAAATGTTGGCTTTCTAATTGGAGTTATTTCTTTCTCTTCTAACTTTTGTCCCTCCAGCCTCTTTCTAAAGTTTCATGTCTGCTACCTCTCTCATTCTTCCTCTTTTGAACCAAGTTGAATGAATTTAATGCAAACTAGTTTTCTCCAAGAAGTAGCAGAATGCCCTTGATTCATGAGGTGATTAGCTGTGGTCTAGCTTATGTCACGATAATCCACAGGAAGCAAGGACTGGGTCAATCTGGGCTGAATGTAAACCTCACTGTGACCTCCCTAGTGTGACAGTGGACATAGCACCTGATACTGCTGAGCCTCTGTGCTTCACCTCTAAAATTACAATGGCAGCAAGCATCACCCCACTTAGTGATTTGGGGAGAGAGGCTAGCAAATGGGATTCTGACAGGATAGTTGGCCTTCTGCTAAGCCAACTAGAAGGACAATAGTTTGATGGGTGCCTCTCCTGCAAATTTTCCTTGTAAGACTTTAAATTTACAGAATCATTTTGTTCTTTCCTCCCCACCACTCCTTCCTTAGCTCTTCTTTGTAGTTCTTCATTCACCTGACATTTTATAACCCCCTTCCTTGGATATCTGCTATTTTCTCTGTATCTACTCTTAGCTAGGATAGCTCATGTAAGCACTGGATTTAATTTTTTAACATAATATGTTCGATGAAAATTCACTCTTTACCATCAAAATCAGGAGGGACTAGGATGTAACTCAATGACACAACACTGGTCTAGCGTGTAGGAGACCCTGGGTTTGCTCTTGAAAACCACATTAGGGAGGAATAAAGGAAAAACAATGAGAAAGTAATTTTTATTGTATTATTAATGTTCATAGTTTAGATTCCATTGCCAAACTCCTTCATGGATTTATTCAAAGACTAATGTCATTGGGGTCCTGTTTTAAATTTTCAAACAAATTAAAACCAGTTTAGAACCAGCATTCAAACATCCAAAGGCCACACACCACAGAAAAGGCTCTAAACCGTCTTGATTTGGGCTTTCTTCTACATTATTGACCATAGCTTGTCCACACAAATCAATGAGAGCAATATCCTGGTACCTGGAGCTGAGACAGTCTTTTGTATCTTGATCTTAGCCTTGATTCTGAGAGTCACATTGACCTTTATCAGACTGGGTTTCTTGAAAGCCTCTGTAACTTGCTTTGCATGTAATGCAATTAAATATAATCTCTGCTTATCTAAAACATCTTTTATGTAATAGTATAATAACCCAGTTAATATAAGAATGAACCTCTAAAAAATCATTACATTCATTTTTTGTGTGTTTTTTTGTATCTATGTACGTGTGTGCTCACATGCCACTACATATGTGTGGAGGTCAGAGGTCAGTTTATAGGAGCTGGTTCTCTCCTTCCATGTGGATCTCAGGGATTGATTATATGTCATCAGGCTTAGAAACAAGTACTGTTACTTAATGGTTCATCTTGAAGACCTTAGAATATGTTACAAAGTTTGTTTTGTATTTTTAATTTAGTATTGACTTCTTTGATTAAAATCATGATTAACATGTGAATGATATCATGTATGATGCCAGCCTTCTGTTTGGATTATAATCATTGTTGTAGTGACACATCCTTAAATTACTATTCTAAAAATGATGTCTGTGCTTCTCTGTGATATGGTGCTGGCAGTACTCATATTTCACAGAAATTGACTTGTGAGTATGAATTTTGCAGACAAAGATCACACAGAGTTAAGCTAAGCTAAGGTATTCTTCAAAGATACAGTATTTCCTCCACCATGCCCCTCTTTTTTATAGAATGAAGTGGTAATTCCTTTGATCAGCCATGATCTTGGATACATTATTGTGAACTTTCTGAAGATTTCATGTTTTCTTATAGGTGCGCATATCCAGTTTCTGAATTTCTCAACTGAAGCCAACCATGACTACCTGGAGATCCAAAATGGACCTTACCACAGCAGTCCAATGATGGGCCAGTTCAGTGGCCCTGACCTGCCTGCATCACTGCTGAGCACTACACATGAAACCCTCATCCGCTTCTATAGTGACCACTCACAGAACCGACAAGGATTTAAACTCAGTTACCAAGGTAAGCATTGAGACAAATGGCTCTGCAGATGCTTCTTATGCTGCATTTAATCTTAAATATCCCTGATTGGTTAAAGCCTTGTGTAGCCAAGTGGACTCCCAAAACATGTTGGCCTCTAACTTGTGGAATCGTGACAGTCCTGGAACATGGGGCTAAGAACACAGAGGAAAATCTTAGCCAGGTTAAGACCTCATCTAGTCTCCACCCTCAGCCTCATCTCCTCTCCTCTTTCTACCCTTTCATCATCATACACCTCCAGTCACAAGGTCTTCTCTTCTGTCACTTGTCACTTTATAGCCTTTGTCCCTTTAGGACATGGACTAGACCAGAAGAGTCAGCTGGTATCAGAGGTAAGAATGGCAGCCACTGGCACTTGTACGTTCTCTCGGCTCAGCATCATGTCCTCTCCCCTGTTTGAATGTTGTTTGAGTCACATCAGTATCTTAGCCATTGTTCTGTTGCTGCAAAGAGACACCATGACAAAGGCAACTCTTACAAAAGAAAGCATTTAATTAGGGCTGGCTTCTAGTTTCAGAGGTTTATCTCCAGGGCACAAAGCATGTTGGTAGACAGGCAGACATACTGCTGGAGAAACAGCCGAGAGACCTACATCCTGATTTACAGGAAACAGGAAGAGAGAGAGAATGCAGTTGGGCCTGGCATGAGCTTTTGAAATCTCAAAGCCTGTCCCTAGTGGCACACTTCCTACAACAAGGCTGTAAGTACTCCAACAAGGCTGTACCTCCTGATCCTTATAAGCCTTCCAAACAGCTCTACTCCCTGGTGGCTAAACATTCAAATATATGAGCCTAGGGTACATTCTTATTCACACCACCTCAGTCAGTTAAGAGAAGTGGTTCAGAGCCAGGCGGCGGTGGCACACACCTTTAATCCCAGCACTCGGGAGGCAGAGGCAGGTGGATCTCTGTGAGTTTGAGGCCAGCCTGGGCTACAGAGTGAGTTCCAGGAAAGGCACCAAAACTACACAGAGAAACCCTGTCGAGAGAGAGAGAGAGAGAGAGAGAGAGAGAGAGAGAGAGAGAGAGAGTTCAGAAGCAAAGCATTCTCCTCTCACTCATCCAAACACAAAATCACTGAGAAAAGTTCCCATCACTTTATCCCAAAGCACCCTTGAATGATCAAAAAAAAGCTCAGAGCTTTTATTACATCTGAAATTGTTTTGTTGGCCTTCTCTAAATATCGTCACATTAAATGAGTTGAAAATGCCCGTGGTTGAGTCACTTGCTACCTTTTTTTTTTTTTTTTTTAAGAACAGTCCTCAGAAACAGGGCACTGACATTTTATCACAGCAACACGCTAGTATTTAAGGTTGATTCTCTGGTGCTGTTACTTAAATTCTCATCTCAAATGTAAAATGTCGGCGTGGACTTCCAGCATCAGGGCCTCTGAAAAGAAGAATCCAGTCAGGAGGAAACAGAGGGACATATCCTTTCCCCTCTCCTCTGAGGAGTCCTGTAGAACTCAGATCATGCGTACTACACAGAGGTGTGTCTGTCACCCAACCATGGTGAATGCCTTAGAGTGAGGTGGGTTTTACCTAAGTCTTTCAGTGTGTAGAGATCATTAATGCTGCCCCCATCAGGACCCAGGTCCACTGCTCCTGAGTGACCAAGTAGGGAGGCGTGACTAGCTTTGCTGATAGTCTAAGATCCTTTGGGATGGAAACTTCAAGACTCTAGTCTTAGTTTGTTGTCATGGCTGTTGGATAAGACTGGGTCCCTGAGCAAGGACAGGATTAAGAACTGGCATGCCAATGGAGAAGTATCTTACTTTAAGTCTATGAGATTTGGGGTAGCTTTTATTACTGAGTGAGAACTAGACTAAACCAATAGGTATCCTGGGTCTTCTCAAAGTCAGGAATCAATTGCCTATGCATATGTATAATAAACATTCTACCAAAAAGAACAGTACAGAAGAGTGGTGACCACTGCAGATCTGTTCCATGTTCCAGTATAGCCTGGTATATGGCTCAGGCTGGTCCCCACCCAGTGTAACACATGAGTTCTGTACTTATTGATGTTCCCTTCCCATAATAAAGAACCTGTATTCTGCTCTCTGTTCACTTTAGGGAGGTTCCTGCACTATGGAGGTCTCTTCTTTGTGTCTGGTTCTATGTTCTTGACTGTTCCTTAAATGAAGTCTACTTCAGTGATTGATAGACCCAGCTCAATTAACTCTTAGGTTGCTTTCATTGCCATTGGGGAAGACAGTAGAAAGTAATGTTTTAATCTTGGGGGTGGATCAGAGTGTAGTATCTCCACCCAGAGCCAGAAGTAGATTTTATTCTTTTGACCAGAATCTAATTATAAAGCTGATTCCCTGGAAGACATTAGTGTCTAGATTGGATTTTTCTGTCATACCCTCACATGTAGTCTCCATACAAGAGTGTTCATTTAGAAGATATGCAAATCCAGCATCTTTGTAGCATCTCTAACCTCTGCCCAGAATAGAGCCAAGACTTATGTTTAAAGACTTGTGGAATCTCTGGCAAGAATGGGGGAAGGGGGTCAGTGGTTAAGAGCACTGGCTGCTCTTGCAGAGGACCCAGGTTCAGGTCCAAGCACAGTCACTGCAGCTTACATCTTTAATGCCCTTTTCTGGCCTCCTCAAGCACTGAACACTTGTGATACACAGACACACAGGCAGGCAAACCAATCATACACATAAAGAATAAATAAACCGCTTAAAAATCTACTTTTTTCTTTTTTTAGCATTTATGGCCAGGGAGGCATGTGTGCTACAGCACAGACATGGAGGATAAAGGATGACTTGGAGGAGTCGTTTTTCTCCTTCACTGTGTAGGTTTCCCAGTTAGAATTCAGGTCACAAGCTGCAGCAGCAGTAAGTGCCTTTACATAAGGAGCCATTTTTTCATGTCACTGACTCCCACTTTGAAGCAGAGTCTCAGTATACAGACTGAGCTGGCCTTGAACTTGGAGAGATCTACCTGCCTTTGCCTTCTAAGTGCTAGCATGATCAAAGTTGTATGCCACCATGCCTAGTCCCCTTTTTAAAACAGATCGTATGATTACTCCGTATTGATTGGATCCTAGAAAGTGATTTGACCATCAGGATTTACACAGGACATACATTTGACCATGAGTTTCCTTCCTGAAAAATATAAAACTAAAGAGATGTGGGGACTGCCCACCAAAAGAGAATCATTAAAAAGAATTTAGCCTCATGTTTAAAGGTGTTGATATGTAAAACATTTCTGAGTAAAGGCTTACCTCTTCTGCCATTCTGTGCTGTTGAAAAGAAGCCTTCTGAAAACACTAACAATTTTCCTTTCTAAAGGACAGGGTCACAGTACTGAAGAGGAATGGCCCCCTTCCTGGGCTGACAGACCCTTTCAGTGTGGGCAACATCTGCATGGACTCTTTTAAGTTAGAGTAAATCTTGGTGTTAATTTGCATGACTTTAATATCTGAGCCAATAAGGAAACTATTACATAGTTATGTTTCAAACCATTGGCCAACTCTAGCAGATGCAGCACTTTTGAGGTATCTCTTTTCTTGAGTCCCCTGATTGTGCATCCAACATTTCAATTTCCTTCAAATACAGAGTCCCACCTCAGTATTGCTTTCCAACTACTTCATTTCATATAATCCTATTGTTTGCTTGTTTATTTTTTATTATTTCCAGGTCTCTAATAATTATCTTAATCCAAGCTGAATGACTTGTAAACAGTTAACCCCAGGAAAAGCCTGTGTAGGAATCACCTAGACAAGGGGTCACATGTTGTATGGTTTATAATTTTAGTAATTATCCATGTTTGATGTCTGCAATTAGATGTCAACAGTTCAAGAGATACCCATGGGTCAAATTTCCCTTCTTCTTGCATATTAAAATTTGGAAGTATCTCCCTGGGAAAGATACTAGGGTTCAGGGAAGGCTCTCTACTTTTTAGTGGAGGCAGGCCAGCAGGCAGGCTGTGACTCCCTGTACCTGTGCTCAGTGATATCACCTGCTTGATCTAGAATCTGGACCTGTGAATACTCTTGAAGGAGAACCATCTAGGCATCTAGTTGGCTGAGCAAATATTTTATCCACTTGACATTTGGCTTTTAAATATTCACATTAAAGATGTCACTAAAAAGCATAATTTATTATAATTCATTTTTCATAACTAGAAAGCATGGAAATCAGTTCTATAATGAAGAATGACAGCATGAACTTGAGACACACTCATTTCTCACAGACTGTCATATTTAACAGGGATGGTGATACGATGGTTTACCAGTGTTTGTCATTGTATAAAGTGTAGAAATTGGCAAGCAGACACTGACAATGATTTGTTAGATGCAGAGGCACCCATAGTTTCTACAGAAGATTTATAAGCTTTGGGTACAATCAATAACTCTGAAGAAGATACGTATATCATGAGGACAGGCCTTGTCATTCACAGTGATGTCTGCTGTGCGTATCTTATTCCTCAGCTTTGTCTTATATTCTTGGCTTGTTTAAAGGTCAAAAAAATGCTGCTGCTGGTTAGAGCCGTCTTGAAGTTAAATGACTTAGAAAAAGGACTTTGCTAAGAAACATGAAATGTTTGCATCCCATTTCTAAGTGAAGCATTGGGAAGGATGAGGGTATGTGGCTGTTTGTCACTGAGCTAGGTATCAATCCAAAAGTGAAAGAGACATTAGAACAATCGCTGCTAGTCCCATTGGCTGTCATGGAAAGCACTTATAAAGCACTGAGACTCAGGGTGGATATGGTTAATATCTGTTGTTCAGCGTCGCACACAAGATGAGGCTGGGGACTGCACTGTATAGTCTTTGTAGTGCTGGCGTGAGCGTTTGTGCTTGGATTGTGAAAATGCTTGTGGAATTTTGCTTATTAAGAAGTAACTTCCTTTCCTTTAGAGGTGTCTTTCAGAGATATTGAGTCTCTCTCTCTCTCTCTCTCTCTCTCTCTCTCTCTCTCTCTCT
>CABHPP010056078.1:0-19313 GCA_902168425.1 Peromyscus attwateri
AAAAAAATAAAAAATAAAATAAAATTTTAAAAAAGATAAGATTGTCTTAGCTCTTGGCTACTGCTCTTATCTCTGGGCTTTTAACTCTTATTTTGGCTCTATTTCTTATTTAATAAGACTGTTTAGAATTTCATCTACATTTCTTTGTTTTGTTTTGTTTTACTGAAACAAGGTATCACTGTGTAGCCCTGATGCCTTGACACTCACTATGTAGGCGGTGCTGGCAGCCTTGAACTCATGGAGATCTATCTATCTTTGCTTCTAGACTGTTGGGATTATTAACAAGTGCTATTACACCTGATTCCAACTCTAATTAATGCATCATTCAGAACATAAATTGACAAAGAAGCATCAGAGATAAATCACTTTAGCTAAAAGAAACTTAAAATACAAGTGCCTAGTACTTCACCAACAACTCTGGAGGACATATCCTACTCAACAATACACAAAGCTTCCTCTAAAATATGTCAGCTCAAGGGACAGTCTTTATAAAGGCCAATAAATTGAAATGCTTCCTGTATATTAACATCAAATACAATTAGAAATGAACAACAAAAGAAACAACAGAAAACATGCAAAGACATAAAGATTGTATGACCAATGAATTATAAAAATAAGACACCAAATAAGAAGAGAAACTGTTTGAAGAAAGAGATAAGCAGAAGCAGGGGGATGATAGAGAGTAATAGAGGGTGAATGTGATCACATGAATTGTTTATACACATGAAACTGAAAATAAAGTAATAGCAGCAATGATAAGGATTTAAAAACAGATAAAATTGTGTACAATAAATTGTTTAAGAATTCAATGATCCTTCAATATACAAAAACATAAGTCATAAATAAATATAACACAACATGTAAATAAAATTAAAGAAACCCATTTGATAATTTCAACAGATGCAAAAATGACATTGGCAAATTGAATGTCTCCTCAGAATAAAAACTCTGAAGAAACTTGGATTAGGAACATAATACTCTATGATGGTAAAGGTGATATATACAGCCAGCAGCTTTCTGAATGACATCAACTCTTAATATTTGAAATAAGACAAGCACATTTCCTCATAACTCTTTTATTTATCATTGTGCATGAAATGTTAGTAAAAGTAATAAATCAAGAGAAAGAAAAAGAACCATTCATGGTTTCTCTTTTTTAATATAATAAAATTACATACTTTAAAAAAATATAGAAACATCTCAAAGAGTATCAGAAATTCAAATAGGAACAATTTTACAACCTCATGTTTAGTTTGTGTTAGTCTTGGTATTCTCTTTTTTAGGAATGAATGTATGTATGAAGATTTATAGTGTTGGGTGATTTGGGTGATACAGAAAATAAAAATGCAAATGAAACAGAAGACATAAGAACAGGCACAGACCAAGTGATGGAGAAATGCTCAATATTCCTAAATGTCTTTGGTGGACAGCCTGGGGTATATTCAATTAACAATAACTGATGTTTGTTGGCAGGACATTGAAATAAAGAACAAAGACAGCTTTGTTGAGCAGCAGGAAGCACTTAGGTGCACAGCATGACAATAGGAGGTTCATCTGAGATGATTGCTCAGCAGTGGAATGAAGTCATCATCCCTCTAAGTAAGTGCTTTTCTCTGATTGCACTCCCCTCATAGGTAGGAACATCAAGCATTATGAATTTGCATTCTAAGGCTTTCTGAGTAAATAATAAATTTATCATTGGTCTACTCATCACCTTCATGGCCACACTGAAGTTAAACTTTTGTTTTCTTGATTTCAGAGGGCTTTGTTGTTTTGTGGTTTTGTTTGTTTTTTGAGAAAGAACTTAAGGGTGGATAGGGAACAGGAGAGGACCTGCAAGGACTTAGGGGGAGGGAAAGAATATGATCAACTGTGTTTAAATTTAAGAATAGTTTTAAATAAAAATATTAAGAAGGAAGTGACAAGTTATTTTGTATTATTTGTGATGTTCTGTAATATTCTTTCATGCTCTACAGTATATTTATATTTTTATTCTTAATGATGTATGTAGGTATAATCCATTGTTTTAATGGCTTTGTGTTTTTTATTGAATGAATATCCTCAAACTTATGTATCCATTTTTTTATTCCTATATAATTAGGCATATTCAACTTTCCATAATTATTTACATTATAGTAACAAACACTATTTGTGTGTGTGTGAGTGTAGTGAGCTTTACTGATGATATTAAAGAAAGAAGGGATCTCTAAGCCTCCCTCTTTTTTCTGGAGTTTTGGGATGGAAACTATGAGGGACAAGTGCAGTATTGGGGGCTGAGCTGGTACAGGGACTTCTTTCTAATCCAGGACTTCTCTGGCTCGTTAGTTCTTGCTGTGGCAGGTGGTCCTTGTAGGCCATGAGGTCCACTGCCCTGCTGCTGTAGCTGTATTCATTATCATACCAAGAAATGATCTTTACATAGTTGGCATTGAGAGCACTACCAGCCCCAGTATCAAAGTTGGAAGAGTCAGTATCACTGTTAAAGTTGCAGGCAAAAACCTGGTCCTCATTATAGCCTGGGATGTCCTTTAGTGGGTTCTTGGTTGCCTGTTTCACCATGTTCTGGATGGCAGTCATGGCACTGACTGTTGTCATGAGTTCTTCCACAATGCCAAAGTTGTCATGGATGACCTTGGCCCGAGGGGCTAGGCACTTTGTGGTACAGAAAGAGTTGCTGACAACCTTGACTGAATTTTCATACTTCTCATGGTCCACACCCATCACAACCATGAGGGCATCGGCAGAAAGGGCAGAGATGATGATCCTATCTGCAACATCTTTCAAGTGGGTTCCAGCCCTTTCTACTGGTGAAGAAGCCAGTAGACTTCACAACATACTGGGCACCAGCATCATCCCTTTTGATATTGGCAGGATCTTGCTGTTAATCTTCCCATTCTCAGCCTTGACTGTGTGTATATGAGAGGTTATAAAGCTATATATGAATATTTTCAACTCTCCTAAGTCTCATCAAACTGATTAGCTAGAAAAGTAATTACTACAACTATCACAGTCATACTAGCTACTTATAGCACCACTTGCATATTTTGAGGTGGCATTATTTTCTTATGTCTGTGTTGACAAATATTTTCCATTTATTTTTTGTTAAGCTGATGAGAGTGAAATAGTATCTGCAATACATACTTTTCATTTAAACATTAACAAATAAAAGAAATAGACTCTCTGAATTACATCTCCAGATACCACCACATCCTAACCTCACTATCTAATTACTTTTATCATTAATATCTCTAAATACAAACTTACTATTTTGTTAACTTGTCCATATGAAATGGGTCTTAAGGAAAGGCAGAATTACACACATGAAACACATTCTTGCTCCTCAATTTCTTTCATGAACTCTCCTCTTTATGTTCTTATATTGTAAATTCTGACATCACATATTCAGTCTCATTTTCTATGATTTTCCTCTTTGTTCTTAAAGCTACAATTATTTTATGCTACTTATAATTTTTTTAAATGTGATTTCTTTTAAAAATTGTAAAGGGTATCATCTTTAGGGGGTTGTAGGTAGAATTCCATGATTTGGATGTGGATGAACTCTCTCCTCCCCCAGGGTTCTTGTGACTGATGCAGTCTCCTCAGACTGGTGGTTTTGGAAAATTTTATTTGAGTTGTAACAGGTAAAGCTTAGAGGATGGTCCTAAGTATATTGGGGATACAGTCTCAGATGTCCAGTTGTAGAGATGGCTCAGTGTTGAAAGTGTGTACTGCTCTTGCACAGGACCTTGGATCATTTCCAAGAGTGTAAAGCAATTCACAACAACCTGTAACTCCAGCTTGAAGGTAAACTAATGCCTTCCTCTCCTCTCAAGGTACCTTCACTCACTTACACAATCCCCCACAATTTTAATTAATCTTTTTAAAAAGAAGTTATAGCCGGGCGGTGGTGGCGCATGCCTTTAATCCCAGCACTTGGGAGGCAGAACCAGGCGGATCTCTGTGAGTTTGAGACCAGCCTGGTCTACAAAGTGAGTTCCAGGAAAGGTGCAAAGCTACACAGAGAAACTCTGTCTCAAAAAACCAAAAAAAAAAAAAAAGAAGTTATACAGATGGAAAATATGTATAGGAAAGTATTCATGATAGCCATTAAAAGTGAAAATTAAAAACAAACACAAAGAGATGCCAGAATATAGGATATATATTAGAACATTATATAGACTATAAAAACACTGATCCATTAGAATATAAAAAACAGCGATGGCACTAACATCTGCTGACAAAGAGCAGCAGGAATGCTCATGTGCAGTGGGTGAAATAAAAAAGTACTCAGGAACATATAAAGCCAGGTAAAATTTCCTAAAAACACAAGAAGAGGCTTATCGGAAAAATACCAGAGCCAAATAATTAAGAATTCATGAAATTAATAAAAAAAAATCCACCCAGCATACAACTTTACAGAAGCATCTGAGCTGAAGCTCATGACAGGGCACTCACCTAGCATGTGCAATGCTACAGGATCAATCACTAGCACCTCAGAAATAATATAAACAAAAGCATGCAATATTGATTCTCTTTGCCACATCTAGAAGTGTACAGAATGTTCTTTACAGGTAAGTGAATGAGGAAAGAGTGGACCATCCATATAAAGTGAATAATTAATCATCATTAATAAGAAATGGACCCACTATGAGAGGAAACAGAAGAATACTAATAGAAACTGAATGAAGTTAGTCTAATAGAGCCACATGCTGGATCAAAGCAATAAAACAAAGTATTGGAAGACATAACTTAACAATGACATAAGGTAGTGATTACCAGGAGCAATGGCAGGAAATGAGAGAATACTAGGTGTTTAGAGCATCAACACTCTTCTGTAGGAGATTATAAAGACAAGTGAATGTTGTTCTGCTTTTGTCAAAATCCACTGAACTGTATTCCAGACAAGCAGACTCCATGGCTGCTTGCCAGGGATTGCCACCTGCCCACTGCCCCCCTCCATCTTTGTGAGACTCCAGTGATCCTAACCAGTTCCCCAGCAGAGACTGTCCCTAACCACTGTCCAGCCACCACAAGTGGCAGGAGGTCCAGACCCCTCGGTCCTTGTGGGACTTACCCTAGTCATGCCAGTACTAGGACAGGGGTTTTCATTTGTGCTATCAAGCCTTCACAACTAGGACAAACCCACACTCCATAGGAAGTCTGCTCCAAATTTCTTGACCAAGATACTGCAGTCACCATATTGTAGCTGACAAGCAGAATATCTGGGGCAGAGGTTATAGCACTAAATACCAACAGACAGAGGACATCCACATCTTAACCCTGCTATGAATTAGCTCCTATCATAAAGCTATAGACATCTCTACTGAAAGAAGAAAGACAAATAGAACAATAGGAGAAAAAAAACCTCATCCAACAAACTAACTGCTGGTGTGCAATTCTCAATTACAGAAATAAGAACAATTTGAAAAATTAAACAACAACAACAAAATACAGGATTCATCTACCTGTGCCTCCTGAGTTATGGAATTAAAGGCATGTGCCACCAGGCTTAGCAGAATATAGAGTTTTAAAGAATGTTGTTATCATCTTCTGGATTTTCTCAGTGTCTGTTATAACATCTCTCTTTTCATTTCTAATTTTATTAATCTGGAAATTCTTTTTCCATCTTGTGTTTAATTTGTGTAAGTGTTTGTCAATCATACAGATTTTCTCATAGAACCAACTCTTTTTCAATGATTATTAGTATTGTTTTTTTGTTGTTGTTTGGTTCTATTTTATTTATTTCAGACATGGTTTTGATTGTTTCTTCCCATCTACTCTTTAGGCATATTACCCATTCTTGTTTTTCTAGAGCTTTCAGGTTTATAGTTAATTATGAGACTGCTTAAGGTTTTTTTGTGTTTTTTTTTTTTATGAAGTCGTCTTTAAAAAAACTTCTTAATGATTTGTAGCTGGAGAATTTCTCTACAGCTCCCGCCAAGTCCCGCCAGTCCTGGAGCCCACTTATAAAATAAACGCACAGACTCTTACATTATTTAAACTGCTTGGCCATTAGCTCAGGCCTATCATTGTCTAGCTCTTATTTTTATATTTAGCCCATTTCTATTAATCTATACCTTGCCACGTGGCTTGTGGCTTACTGGTACCTTACATCTTCCTTGTCCTGGCGGCGGCTCCAGGCAATCTCCTCCTTCCCTTCCTGTTCCCTTAATTCTCCTCTCTGTTAGTCCCACTTATACTTCCTGTCTGGCTACTGGCCAATCAGTGTTTTATTTATTAACATATTTGCCATACAGAACATCCCACAGCACTTCCCTTTTTTTTAAAGGAAGTTTTTAACTTTTACATAGTAAAATTACAGATAACAAAACAATTACCAAGCAAGAATTACAGTTATAATATCTAGTCTATTTATAATAACTAGTTTATTTGGCAAAATTAAAGAAGATATCCTATCTATCTTATATTTGTGAGTCTAAGGTTTTATATCTAACTTATCTTTTATCATAACTAAGGAAAATTGTAACTATCTAGCTTTAACTACATCAAAGACCTCAGAAGGATATACTATTACCTGAGAAATGGGAGAAGGATGCATGCAACTTTCGGGAGTCTTGTAGGGTAGCCAGAGACAGCTGGCAGCCTGGACAGTCATCCAAAATTTTCTTGTAAAGTTGGGGCATCTGTCTTCAGCCCACAGGCTTAGAGTCTCTCAGTCACTTTTTTTAGTGTCCTATAGAATGTCTGGCAGTTTCCTCTGCAAAGCAGGAACCTGAAGGACCATTTTGTCAAGCAAAGTTTAGTGGTCACCTTTTTATGGGTCTTGTATGTCCAGTCGATCAAGCAGTCCAGGCAAGAACAGTTTCTTTGCCAAGGTGAAGAAAAAGTCCATACAGAGTGTCTTCAATGCCCATTCTCCTCTCTGAAGTAAATTGGTGCTGCCAGGAGCAGACATGTCTCACTGTCCAGAAAGTCTAAATTTTTAAAATATTTTAAATGCCATATTCTGTAGGTCTTTGAAGTATTTGAAGATTACCTATCTATCTGAAATATAACTATGTATACCTAGAAGACTTAACTAACATGGCTACAAGTATGATTATCATAGATGACTAATAATCTATTTTTTAATTATGCATTATAATTTTAAATGAGCTGTACAAACATAACACCTTAAACAAGAGTAGAAATATACACACAGTATAACAAAATTAACTTTAAATTTGTATCAATAACTAAAATCTATACCAATGTAAAACGTTTTAAACAAGTTGTTGTTCTTTAAAATAGGTTCAGCAATTTACCCTTTTATCCTATCATATCTATATCATATCCCCTTTTCTTCTTTAGAAAGAGATTGTATTTATAATCAACCTGTTTTAAATAAAAATATTGGTTTTTTTCTGTCCCACACCAGAGGGCTCTTTTGATTTGGGACACAAGAATCTCTTAACCTTTTTTTTTTTTTTTTTAGCAATATGTCTGGGTTTAGAGAGGGAGTGAGTTGATTCCATCTCCAAAGCCAGCTTGGTATATTTGGGAATTTGGGCATAGCTTCTCTTACTACTTCTTGCTGGAAGGGGGCACTGTATCTTATGGGGACACAAAGAAAATTTTAGGATTATGGAGTAGTCCATGAGGGTGTATTGTCTGAGCCAGTTGCCTGAAACCATTTTGGATGTTGGATCATCTGGGCCATGGTGTCATTGGAGACCTTTCAGGGGGTCTTGGCTGGTCAAACCTGATGTATCTTAATCTGGAACAAATCCATAGCCTCTGGCTTTCTGTGGAAACAAAATCAGAGCCTCCTTTCTAAAGCAACATATCCTTACATCCAAATTTTGAAGTCAAGATACCTTTAAAGTATACATTTTGGCATAACTCAACAGGTTTTACAATCAAATGTTTTTTTTTTTAGTTATGAATATCAAAGACAACATAATCCAGATTCTCTGTGTGATAGCCATCTATCTCTTTTGTTCCTTTTCAGGTTTATTTACATAAGGCTTTCTATAGTGTGTTTAAAAAGTCTTTTAAAGTCTGAGGCAGCTATAATATATCGCATTTTTTTCATTCTCACCACTGCTTTTTAAATTTAACATAATTTCTTTATTGAATCTTTGGGGCCTTCACATCATGTACCCTAATTCTGCCCACCTCCCAATCCTTCCATATCCTACACTTATCCCTGTAGTGCCCCAAAAAGAATATTTAAAAAATCAAACCAATCCAAAACAAAACAAGCAAACAAACAAAAACAAAAAGAAATAAAAAAGAAAAACAAAAAACCCAACAAAACAAAACAAAACAAACAAACAAACAAAAAATCTCTTTGCTACTCCATCTTTCCCACCTCTCCAACAGCTCTTCATTTGTCCTGGTGGCTTTGGGAGCTGCAGTGTGTCACACAGTATACCCTTTTGTCCAATCAGCTCTACTTGCAAATGTTCACTGCAATGAGTCATTGGTCTGGTTCAAGGCCTCTGGTTTCTTGTGCACCTTCATCACTGGATCCTCATCAAAACTCTCTCAGACATCCCTCAGAAATCCCCAGTCATGGAGATCTTGTGGATATCATTTCACCAGAGCAGTCCCTTCACCAGCTCCATCAGGTTCTAGATAGGATAGATGTTAGGGTGGGCCAGCCCCACCTTGGGTGGTAGTCGAGCTGATCTATAGGGCCACGGACCCAGACATGGCCCTTGGCAGCAACCAGGCCTGGGATAATACCATGGCCCTTGGTGGTAGCACAGGCCACTCAAATGTGTATGTCCCACTCTGCAGCATATCCTAAAGACTCAAACAAGGCCACAAGGGGTGTCCCAGGCCCTGGGCCTCTTGAGTGGCCCCTGGTGGGCCACAGAGTTCAACACGGACTCTGGCTGCAGTAGGATCATGGATCCAGACATGTTCCTCAGCAGTAGCCTGGGTTTGGATGTCACCATGGCCCCATTTGGTAACACAGGCTTTCCAGATTGGCATGGCCCCAGTGGCAGTATGGCCTTTAGATACCAACACAGCTTCAGGTGGTGGCCCAAACCCTGGGAATCTGAAGGGCCCTCATGCTGACAGGCACCATGGAAATCAACCCAGACCCTAGCTGCAGTAGAGCCATAAACTCAGATATGGCCCCCAGGTGAAGCCCCGGCCTGGATGTCACTATGGCACTAGATAGCAGTATGTACCATTTAGGGCTGTATGGCCTCAGATGCACCATGGCCCCAGGGCACCAACATGGTCCCTGGTGGCTGGTCAGACCCTTGAACAACCACACAGATCCCTGTTGCAATAGAAGTCACAGACATCAACTCAGATCCTAACTGCTGATGGGCTACAGACCCAGACATGGCCCTCTGCAGCAGCTTGGGCCTAGATGACACCATGGTCATGCAGATCAGCATGGCTCCATCAGCAAAATGGTTCTTGGACACCTATATGGCCACTGGTGGCAGGCCAGACACTGGGCATTATTGCTGCCCTTTGTGGCCACATGGGTCATGGATGGCCACAAAGATCCTGGCTGTGGGAAGATCATGGACCCAGACATGGTCCATGACAGCAGCCTGGACCTGGACATCACTATGGCCCTTGGTGGCAAGAAGGCCTCCCACATCGGCCTACTACTCACTGCCTTCACTCACTTCTTCTGTTCCACCTCTTTCCACAGCACATGAACCATTGCTCTTTGCTTTCTCTCCCATTTTTCCACCACATACTTGCTCATCATGATGGGACCTACCTTTTGGACACTGCTGTCTTCCTACCAGTCCAGGTCTTGAGGACCCACAATTGGCTGTTGGTGGCTTGCATTCACCTGAGCCGAGTTCTCACCATTGTTCTTATCATATTTTTTTTTACTTTTTTCTTTTCTAATACAATATATCCTGACCACTGTTTCCACTCACTCCACTCTTCCCACTCCTCTCCCTCCCCCAGATCCACTCTTCTTCTGTTTCCCTTCAGAAAAGAGCTGGCCTCTTTAGAATACTTTCTAAGCAGTCCTATTAAATAAAGAACATAGAGCCGTATATAGGGGTGAAAACCTTAGACATCAGGGAAATATTGAGAGCCACCAACCACCTTACCTTACCAGCTCTTTAGGCTCCAAAAGTGAGCTACTTCCTGTCTACCCAAACCTTTATTTCCTTGCTCTTCTGCTCTCTCATTGGCTCTTAGCCCAGGTACCTCACTTCCTTGTCGCTGCCTGTTTGTACAGTCCTCCAGGTCTCTATGGTTAGTGCTGGGATTAAAGGCGTGTGTCATCAAGCTTGGCTGTTCCCTCGTGTGTCTTTGAATGCACAGAGACCCTGCCTTCCACATGATTGGATTAAGGGCTCATGCTACCACTGCCTGAATTTTGTATTAATGGCTTGCTATTTTCTTTGATCTCCAGGCAAACTTCATTTATTAACATACAAATAAAATATCACTACATTTCAGCCCAAATAAAATATCACCACACTTCCCCATTTTTTGTCTACTAAAATAAAAAAGTTATAACTAATATAAGAAAAACTATATATAATAAGTACAATAACTATATACAATATATACAAGCAATAAATACATCAACAATGTCTAGTCCATTGGACAAATTCAGAGAAAATATTTCATTATCTATCCTATTTTGTGAATCCAAAATGTACCTAATTCATTTTCTATTCTAACTTGTACACCAACAGAAAACTATCTTATGATGTCTTTCAAACTTATACATTTTATACCTCCTTAGTGAGTTTCTTTTTTGAATTTCTTAACAAGGAAAACTATAACTACAACTATCTAATCTTCAGCTCCCTCAGAGACCCAAGAAAGAAATAATATTATCTAGTAAAACAGGAATTGCAAACAAGCGACTTTCAAGAAAATGTGGACAGTTACCCGAGGTGTCTCTGAACATTGGGGCATCATCTTTAGCCTACAGGCTTAGTGTATCTGACAGACTCATTTGTGAAGTAGTATGTACACAAGGCCTATAGGTCAACCTCACATTTGGTTCAAGTATTCCATGTACCAGATAAACTTAAATTCCACCAGTGTCCTGCCATAATTCAGGATTTTAAATTCTGGAAATTGCTGGTGTTTTTGGAATTCAGCTGCCTATTCTTGGCTGGTGGATGGCTTCGTCTCAGTGTCTCATTCTTCTCCACATCCCATTCTTCTCAGCTTGTGGGTGGTTTCATCTTGGCATTCCATTCTTCTCTGCATCCCATTCTTCTAGGCTTGTGGGTGGATTCATCTCTTTTATTAAATGCCAGTCTACCATTGAGAGGTTAGACTCCATAAGCCTAGTTACTCCTTCAAGAATAACTGTTTCAGCTACTGTTCCACTGCACACCAGAAGCCACATGTCTGTTCAGTTGCCTTAGAAGAAAGGGGCACTGTACCTTTTCCAGATTGCAAAGCCACTTCAGCAACAGTGCCATATTGTCCTTGCCTCAGAGGATGCCTGTTGCTAAAGCTACAATGACACTTGTTTTGACAACGATAGGTAGTCCTTTGTTTTGTGTCCTGTTTGTCCATTTTGGGTAGCATACTGTCAGCAGTCCATGCGAGGGTACTTTGTTGCCCAGTGGCTAACTTTTGCCACAATGAAAGTTAACTCCATATGCAGTTTTCTTCAATGCCCATATCTTCTCTGAAGTAGATTGGTGCTGCCAGGAGCCGACATGTCTCATAGTCATAAAAAAATAAAAAAAATCTGAATTATTAAAACATTTAAATGCGATTTTTGTAGGATTTGAAGATGACCTCTCTATCTAAAATATATCTCTGCTTGACCTTGAAAACACACCTAATAGGACTACAAGTTGGAGTGTAATGTGTAACTGCTAACTTTCATTTCTTTCTATTCTAATAGTTGGTAATAATAACATTCAAAGATTAGCAAAATGCATTACATTGTTAAATGAACTAAGTACAATATCCTGAACAACGTTAGAAATATACATACAGCATTTTCTAACAATACCAATCTCGATATATATAATTTATATACAATATATCAAAATCCAATCCAATGTATTCAAAAATAGTAGTTGTCTTTCAAAAGTAGATTTAATAATTTACCTTTTTATCTATATATCTATATCCTCTCTTTTTTCTTTTCAGAGTAGATTCAATAATCTACTTCTTATCTATATCCTCTTTTTTCCCAAACAAGAAACTTAAATCAAGCCGGGCGTTGGTGGCGCACGCCTTTAATCCCAGCACTCGGGAGGCAGAGCCAGGCGGATCTCTGTGAGTTCGAGGCCAGCCTGGGCTACCAAGTGAGCTCCAGGAAAGGCGCAAAGCTACACAGAGAAACCCTGTCTCGAAAAACCAAAAAAAAAAAAAAAAAAAAAAGAAACTTAAATCTAATCTCCTTTGTTCAGCTCTTTTCCTGACCATTAATAATAACAACAACAACAACTGTAACCAACCCTCCTAAACGAGGACAACTATCTCAAACCTGTAAACCACTGAAAGACCAAAAACCATACACCCCCACTCCACCTCTTGGAAATGTGGGCGTCGTGTTCTTAAAATTGCTTCCTGCTATTTGTGGTCAAAGGCATCTTTAGGGGATCCTGAAAAGAAAATTTTTGGGTTAATTGTCAAATTTCATGAGAGGTATCTATAACATTTGTTGTCCAGTCTCTGCATAATGCCAAAGTTCAGGGCTTATATCAAGTCTTTGTTCGAGTAGTCTGTGAAGCTGGATCATCTCAGCTAGCCATCTTGAAATTGTTCTGAGCAGTTTGTAGTCCAAAGCTGATCTTTGGGTGATGTTTGTTAGCTTATTGGTGTTATTATTGTCCACATGGAATTGTTGTTATGGGGCCCCATCATCTTTCTGGAGAATTCAAATTCACTGTTAGGCCTGGTCATGATTTCCTGCAGAAAACTGATAAAGACTCGAATACACAAACATGTATAGGCAGCTAAATGAGTCTGCTTTTCTAGAATTAGTTAGTTAGTACTCTATATAACCATTAATATCAGAACAGAAGTTTTTAAAAAATATATATTAATCTTATAAATTTTGATATAAAATTCATACCTTAAGAAAAATTTGAAGAATCAAAATAGGACCAAAGAATTGAGATTAGTGGCAATAGAATAGTTCCTTAATTTTTTCATTTTCTTCTATTGCATATCAGAAGATGGCTCTTTCTTCTGACATGATACATGGATTTTGCATTTTCCTTTAACAATATGCTTGGGTTTAGAGAAGGAGAGAGCCATTCTCCAACTCTGAAGCCAGCTTTAATTTTTCATTGAACTGGGACTACAAAAACATCTTTTGTATTGTGTCTGTAGAGAAGAGCAGAAATAAACATTAGGAAGGCTTATGAAATTTTGTATGTGATACACCAATAGGCCAATTTACTCCTTTTCTTGGGACACTTTTTTTCTGGATGATTTTTCCTTTTTTGTCAGATGTCTCATTTGTCCAATGTTTTTCAGATTTCTTAGCCTTCATTCTCCTAAAAGACAAAAACAAAAACCCTTCCCCATGCCTAGCCGGTAAAGCCATGGGACATGCAGCAATACATAGATTAATAGTTATGGGCTAATTTAAGAATAAGAGCTAGTTAGCAAAAGGCTTGAGCTATGGCCATGCAGTTATAATTAATATAAGCCTCTGTGTGTTTACTTGAGTCTGAGCAGCTGCGGGCAGGGGTGGGACCAGAGAAAACTCCAGTTGCAGGCCTCCAAGGAATATCAACCAAACATGGCATAACAACATATGGTAAGACTATGCACAAACTCTCATATCAGGGTTGGTAAAGGCAACCCACTAGGAGGAAAAGGGTTCCAAAGGCAGACAGAAGAGTCAGAGATACCACCACTCCAAATTTTAGGATTCAAATAAAAACACCAAGCTCACAGTAGTAACGTAATTGCAGAGGACCTAGCTCAGTCCTATGCAGGCTTTGCAATTGCTGCTTCAGTCTCTGTGGGCCCTCATCAGTCCTGCTTAGTTGAATCTGTGAGCTATGTTCTCCTGGTACTCAACCACTCTGGCGCCAGCAGTTCTTCCTTACCCTCTTCCATGGGTTTTCCCAAGGGAAGGGACCTGATGGAGATCTCCACTTTGGGCACTCTCTGTACCTAATGTTGGGCTGTGTGTTTCTGCATCTACTTCCACCAGCTAATGGAGAAAGCTTCTCTGATGCAGATTGGAATAGGCACCAATATATGAGTATAGCAGAATACCATTAGGACTCATTTTATTGATTTTTTTCTATCCTGGGTTTCTGTGCTGTCCACCCTCTGTTTCCCAGTCATTCTGAAAGTGCCAGTCATGGGCTCCTTTTCCTGGTGTAGGACTCAAACTAGACCAGTCATTGATTGCCCATTCCCACAAGTTCTGTGTCTCCATTCCCCTTACACATCTTGCAGGGAGGATAGATTGTAGGTTGAAGGTTTTGTGGCTGGTTGGTGTCCCAGTCCCATCAACGGAAGTGTTCTTGTTACAGGAGGCACACTAAACAGAGGCAGGACCTAGCCCCTCCCCACTGCACCAAGGCTGCGCAAGGTATCACACCACAAGCACCGGGCTCCCAAAAGCCTGCCCATGTACCAGGGACAGATCTTGATCCCCTGCCTGAGTGCCCCCCAAACAGTTAGAGCCAAACAACCATCTTCCATATCTAGAGGGCCTAGTCCAGTCCCATGGGGGATCCATAGCCACCAGGCCACAGTTCATGGGCTTCCACTAGTGTGGTCTGTCATCTCTGCATGTGTTCCCATCATGATCTCAATGTCCCTCGTCTCCACAATCCCTCCTCTCTCTCATTGATTGGATTCCTGGAGCTCAGCCTGGTTCCTGGCTGTGGATCTCTGCATCTGCCTCCATCAGTCACTGGACAATGGCTCTGTGATGATGATTAGGGTATTCACTAGACTGGTCACCAGAGTAGACCAGTCCAGGTACCCTCTAGACCACTGCCAGCACTTCAAGGTGGGATCATCCTTGGGGATTTCTGAGAGCCTCCCTGGCACCCTGCCTCTTCCTATTCCCATGATGTCCTCATCTATCATGGTTTCTCCCTCCCTGCCCTCCCACTCTGTCCCTGTTCGAGCTCGACCTTCCCATTTCCCTATGTTCTCATGCCACACTCCACACCCTCCTCCCCCCACTCCCAGTTTGCTCATGTAGATCTCATCCACTTCTCCTTCACAGGGCCATCTATGTGTCCCTCCAAGAGTTTTTCCCTGTTAGCTAGCCTCTATGGAGCTGTGAGTTGCAGTCTGGCCATCCCTTCCCTTACATCTAGTATCCACTTATGAATGAGTACATACTCCGTTTGTCATTCTGAGTCTGGGTTACCTCACTCAGGATGATATTTTCTAGTTCCATCCATTTGACTGCAAATTTCATGATGCCCTTGTTTTTTTACTGCTGATTAGTACACCATTGTGTATATGTGCCACATTTTCTTTATCCATTCTTCAGATGAGGAGCATCTGGGTTGTTTCCAGGTTCTTGCTATTATGAATAATGCTGATATGAAAACAGTTGAGCATGTGTCCTTGTGGTAAGATTGAGCATTCCTTGGGTATATGCCCAAGAGTGGTATAGCTGGGTCTTAAGGAAGACTTATTCTCAATTTTCTGAGAAACTGCCATACTGATTTCCAGAGTGGCTGTACAAGTTTGAATTCCCACCAACAGTGGAGGAGTGTTCCCCTTGCTCCACATCCTCTCCAGCATAAGCTGTCTTCTGTGTTTTTTATCTTAGCTATACTGATAGGTATAAGATGGTATCTCAGAGTTGTTTTGATTTGCATTTCCCTGATGACTAAGGATGTTGAACAATTCCTTAAATGTCTTTTATCCATTTGAGATTCTTCTGTTGAGAATTCTCTGTTAAGCTCTGTACCTCATTTTTTTTTATTGGATTGTTCAGTATTTTGAAGTCTAGCTTTTTGAGTTCTTTATATATTTTGGAGATCAGCCCTTTGTCAGATGTGGGTTTGGTAAAGATCTTTTCTCATTCTGTAGGCTGTCATTTTGTCTTATTGACCATGTCCTTTGCCCTACAAAAGCTTCTCAGTTTCAAGAGGTTCCATTTATTAATTGTTTCTCTCAGTGTCTGTGCTACTGGTGTTATATTTAGGAAGTGATCTCCTATGCCAATACATTCAAGACTACTTCCTACTTTCTCTTCTATCAGGTTCAGAGTAATTGGATTTATGTTGAGGTCTTTGATCCACTTGGAATTAAGTTTTGTGCACGATGACAGATATGGAATTATTTGCAGTTTTCTACATGTTGACATCTGGTATGCCAGCACCATTTGTTGAAGGTGCTTTCTTTTTTTCCATTGTACAGTTTTGGCTTCTTTGTAGAAAATCATATATTCAGAGGTGGGTGGAGTAATGTCAGGGTCTTCAATTCGATTCCATTCTTCCACATGTTGGTTTCTATGCCAGTACCAAGCTTTTTTTTTTTTTTAAACTATAGCTCTATAGTAGCGCTTGAAGTCAGGGATCATGATTCCTCCAGAGGTTGTTTTATTGTGCAGGATTCTTTTAGCTATTCTAGGTTTTTTGTGTTTTCATATAAAGTTAAGTATTGTTCTTTCCAAGTCTGTGAAGAATTGTGTTCAGATTTTGATGGGGATTGCATTGAATCTGTAGATTGATTTAGGTAAGATTGCCTATTTTACTATGTTAATTCTACCTATCCATGCGCGTGGGAGATCTTTCCATTTTGTGACATCTTCTTTGATTTCTTTCTTCAGGGACTTAAAATTCTTATCATACAGGTCTTTCACTTGCTTAGTTAGAGTTACCCCAAGGTATTTTATAATATTTGTGATTATTGTAAAGGGTGATGTTTCTCTGATTTCTTTCTCAGCCTATTTATCATTTGTATATAGGAGGGCTACTTATTTTTTGAGTTAATCTTGTATCCTGCTCCATTGCTGAAAGAGTTTATCAGTTGTAGGAGTTCCCTGGTAGAATTTTTAGGGTCACTTATGTATACTATCATATCATCTGCAAATAGGTAAAGTTTGACTTCTTCCTTTCCAATTTGTATCCCCTTGATCTCTTTTTGTTGTCTTATTGCTCTAGCTAGAACTTCAAGTACTATATTGAATAAATATGGGGATAGTCGGCTGCCTTATCTTGTTCCTGATTTTAGTGGAATCACTTTGAGTTTCTCTCCATTTAATTTGATGTTGGCCATTGGCTTGTTATAAATTGCCTTTGTTTTGTTTAGGTATGTTCCTTGTATTCCTGATCACTTTAGAACCTTTATCATGAAGGAGTTTTGGATTTTGTCAAAGACCTTTTCAGCAACCTATGAGATGATCATGTGGTTTTTTTCTTTCAGTTTTTTTTATATGGTATATTACATTGACTGATTTTTGTATGTTGAACCATCCTTGCATCCCTGGGAAGAAGCCTACTTGGTCTTGGTGGATTTTTTTTTGATGTGTTCCTGAATTTGGTTAGCCAGTATATTATTGAGTATTTTTTGCATCAATGCTCATGAGGGAGATTGGTCTGTAATTCTCTTTCTTTGTTGCATTTTTGTGTGATTTGGGTATGAGGGTAACTATAGCCTCATAAAAAAAGTTTGGTAATGTTCCTCCTGTTTCTATTATGTGGAACAATTTGAAGAGTTTGGCATTAGCTCTTCTTTGAAAATCTGGTAGAATTCTGTGCTGAAACCATATGGTCCTGGGCTTTTTTCAGTTGGGAGACTTTAATGATCATTTCTATTTCCTTAGGTGTTATTGTTATTGGTCTATTTAAATAGTTTATCTGGTCTTCATTTAACTTTGGTATGAGGTACCTATCAGAAATCATCCATTTCTTTCAGATATTCTAATTTTGTTGAGTACAGGTTTTTAAAATATGACCTGATGATTCTCTGGATTTCCTCATTGTCTGTTGTTGTCTCCCTTTTCATTTCTGATTTTGTTAATTTGGATGCTCTCTCTCTCTGCTTTTTAGTTAATTTGGATAAGGGGTTGTCTATCTTGTTGATTTTCTGAAAGAACCAACTCTTTGTTTCATTGATTCTTTGTATTGTTCTCTTTGTTCCTATTTTATTGATTTCAGCTCTCAATTGGATTATTTCCTGTCATCTGTTTCTCCTCGGTGAGTTTGTTTCTACTTGTTCTAGAGCTTTCAGGTGTGCTGTTAAGTCACTAGTGTAAGATTTCTCCAACTTCTCTATGTGGACGTTTTCCTCTTAGCAATGCTCTCATAGTGTCCCATACATTCGTTTTCATTGAATTTTATGAAATCTTTAATTTCTTTCTTTATTTCTTCCTTGACCCATTGGTGATTCAATTGAGCATTATTCAGTTTCCATGAGATTATAGGCTTTCTGCAATTTTTGTTGTTGTTGAGATCTAACTTTAAGCCATGGTGGTCCAATAAGGTACAGGAGATTATTTCAATTTTTTTTTGTGTCTGTTGAGATTTGTTTTGTGACCAAGCATGTGGTCAATTTTGGAGAAGGTTACATGGGGTGCTGAGAAGAAGGTATATTTTTTTTGTGTTAGGGTGGAATATTCTGTACATATCTATTACGTCCATTTGAGTCATAATGTCTGTTAGTTCTTTTATTTATCTGTTAAGTTTCTGTCTGAAAGACCTGTCCATTGGTGAGAGTGGGGTGTTGAAGTCTCCCATTATTAGTGTATGGGGTTTGATGTGCAATTTAAGCTTTAGTAATATTTCTTTTACTAATGTAGTTGCCCTTGTATTTGGGGCATAAATATTCAAAATTGAGACTTTATCTTGTCAGATTTTCCCTGTTATAAATATGTAATGTCCATCCCAATCTCTTTTGATTGGTTTTAGTTTGAAGTCTATTTTATTAGATATTAGGATAACTACACAAGCTTGCTTCTTTTTTTTTTTGAATTTATTTTATTTTATTTTACAATATAATTCAACTTTACATATCAGCCATAAATTCCCCCTTTCTCCCTCCTCCCGTCCCGCCCCCCTCCCCCCGGCCCACCCCCCATTTCCATCTCCTCAAGGGCATAGACTCCCCTGGGGATTGAGATCGACCTGGTGGAGTCAGCCCAGGCAGGTCTAGTTCCCTCCTCCCAGGCTGAGCCTAGGGTCTCTACTAAGACCCAGGTTTCAAACAGTCAATTCATGTACTGAGCACAGGGCCCGGTTCAAATGCCTGTATGCCTCTTAAACAGATCAAGCCAATCAACTGTCTCATCCATTCAAAGGGCCTGATCCAGTTGGGGGTCCCTCAGCCATTGGTTCACAGTTCATGTGTTTCTATTCGTTTGGCCATTTGTCCCTGTATTCCATCCATCCCTGGTCCCAACAACTCTTGATCACATAAACCCTCCTCCTTCTTGCCTATTGGACTCC
>CABHPP010056079.1:0-11640 GCA_902168425.1 Peromyscus attwateri
GATAGATAGATAGATAGATAGATAGATAGATAGATAGATAGATAGACAGATAATTCAAACTCTATACTGAAATACACATCAACATCATTACTTCCATCATTATGGAAGTATAACAAGGATCTTCAAATCAACACATACAAAATCAAAGTTGTAACAACCCCCTCAAATTTGTTCTTTTGGAAATAAAGCACAATCTATTGTCTTGTTTCTCTTCCTAAAAATCTTAGAGTAATATTTTTATTACACTTTTTTCATAGTACATATTTCTTCCATTAACAGTTCTGTGAGTTATAACATTTTAAAATTGTATACTGTGTCTAACAAATCCTCATTATCCATACTCCTATCACTGTTCCTAACTACCACAATCTGTGATCTACATTATTGACTGAAACATCTTAAGTAAGGTTTGATTGCTCCCATATTCATCCTCTATAGTCATTTTTCAGCATTAAAACCGTAGTGATCCCTTTAAATATCATGAAAATTACAACTTAAATCATGCTTTATTTTCTCTAAAATCATTATTGACGGAATCCAGAATGAAGTAACATAACTCTAATGTAAGTGGTGTTTTGACAAATATTCAACCCACAGTTCTATATTTAAAACTGTATGTATACACATTTAAATGTAGTATAAAATTTAATCATTTTTCGATAAATACAATACTGTCTCATTTTATAAATCCTAGCACTCAGTATACACAAGCAGGCAGATCTCTATGAATCTGAGGCTATCCTGGTCTACATAGAGAATTCTAGACCAGTTAAACTATATGTATAGAGAGACAGAGGAATTAAAATGGAGCTACTCTATAAAAGAATAACAATGTCCATACCAGATGTCACAGCATATCCAGAAGCCCAGAAGTAAGTTACTTCATTTTGAGTTGCTAAGCAATGACGTCTTATACAATGTATTGTAGCACTGAAAACCGAACAAAGATAAGGCTCCACATGGAGAAGGCACTTTGCCCCTCCCACACTTCCCACCTGATGAAATGCCTTTTCTTAATGAGGCGCTCACATCAAAAGTAATTCTTTGTGAAATGGCAGCATCAGGAAGTTTATAGTTAACATTTTGTAAATCATTGGAAACTGTTAAATTAAAAACCACCTCAAATAATAAAATGGTAGAAATAATAAAAGAATACCTAATCCAACAAGTCTTCCATAAGAACAGTGTGACCTATGGGGATTTATTTTAAACTCATGGACTAAAGTCTAAATGAAAATAAATTTGGTAAGAACAGACTGAAAAAATAAATTTTATTTATAATATACCTTTGTGAAGTATCAAATGTTAATATTTTTATATGTGTTATCTCATTGTTAACTCTTCACAATAAATTCTTGATCCAAATATTATCATCCTCACAGAATAGACACAGATAAAAGTACTAGGATTCTCAGAGGTTTTCTGCTCAAGAACACTGAGATTAAAAGAAAATGAAGATTTCAGTATTACCACCAAAGTTTGTGTGATTTCAAAGTCTGGACTGTGATGCTCAGTGTTACCTGTCAGGAAATTGTGTTTTGTTTCATTTCCCTTTGAGCTCTCATGTCATATGATTTTGATCCACTGTTTGATTAGTCCAGAGAACACTGAGCAGCAACAGTGCACTGATTGCTGATTTCCAAGATGTCTCATTGTATCTTGCTTGTTTTACTTCTCTTATCAAGATACATATTTACTATACATTCATTAATACTTACAATAATTTCTTGAACTGTCTGGACCCAATGAAAACTAAATGCATTGCATTTATGGACAGTTGTGAACAACAACATTCAAAAGTATGTCAGGAAACATTAAAACATTATCTCATCACAACCCCCCCAAAACATTTGCATCATTTTAATGCACAATGAACAACAGATCTCATTACCTTTGTCTTGTTAGCTGGCTATCTGTCTTTAACAAATAGTCTGCTAAGTATGAAGCAATTCTTGCCTGTATAAAGCTGGTAAATCTTATTAGTGCAGTATATCATCCAAACTCTGTATATCACCACTAGTAAAACACACCTGTCATCTATAAAATCACTACTGTTTATCTGTAATATAATGCCTATTACACTAATATGTAGCATGAATATTTTGTAAATGAGACATTATAACATTTTTCTCTTTAATTGACACATAATACCAATAAAAATTTAAGCATTACCATGTAACATTTCAATGCATTTACAAAATATGAGAGATTTCATTTCTTTTTTGTAAGTTATATGATTAGCAATAAGTTGACAGGAATGGCCTCCAAATGGTTCATAGCTCTCTCAGAAAATAAAATCAAATGTGTAGCCCAAGTGAGCACAAAGAAAATACTTCAAAAATAAAGTACAGATTTTCAATGTTTGTTCCAGAATTACTGGTCATGCTGTCTAAACAGAGCTTTGACCTACAGAATTGAAAAGTATATATGAGACAATGGAATCTCTATGGGGAAAATGCCATTAAACCTACAGTAGGAATTCTCTACCTTAGTACTAACACTCTTAGTTGGATAACTGTTCTTGGAGGGTGTCATGTTATACATTATATGAAGTTTATGAACATATTAAGCTATTTATTCATTATATATTATAAGAAGTTTAACTGTATATTTGATTTTCACTCAGTAGGTCAAGTAACGATTGTTAAGTAAGATAAAATCATTCCTAGTTAATAATCGCTTCCCTAAAGCAAAGATTTCTGCAGTCGGTACTTAGAAATAATATAACTTCTCTTTGAAAGCCTAGGAAACCCAGGAAATGCTCAATTCAGTATGATCAGAAAGATACAGTCTTCCTTATTTAACTCAAATGTACGCTATAAGCCTTCTTAAATGTATTTAATATATTAAATAACTCAGTAATTCCTAATATCTAAGGTTGGAGACTTGAAGAGAAGACAGATAAAGATGGGTGCTTTCAGCTAATAATTTGTTGCTACAGACCTATAAACTGTTCCATCTTTCCACTGGGATTCCCTCCATGTCAATCAAAAGCCCAAACCTGAAGACAATTTCAAACTGTCAAAACAGACTTGTTAATGAAGACCATTCTGTTGGCATACATCCAGTCTCTTGCCAGTTCCTTACACTAAGAGATAGACTTTGAGCAGAAAGGTTAGTTAATGCTGAAGAGTTTACCATCATTTTAAACAAATGCTTAGTACATTGTGATTTTGATTTAACATTTTCAGATGCTGTCAAATCTATGAACTCTCTCTTCCCTTTTGCACTAACTATGGTCAAGAACAGAATATCTGCACGGTATACTCAAAGATCTTATGGTACAAAAAGAAAGAAAGCTATCAGATATATCATGAGCCCATCAAGGATTTCCCTGTGTGGCAAGAACATAGACACCATCCCCCTAGAGTGTTGAAGGGTTCTCGCTCATCAACAAGCCTGAAGCTATGCTATGAAGGAAGTAAGCATACAGCTCTCAATCTCGTTGTGTTCTAAGTAGCCGCTAAAAACTTAAAAACTAATCTGTCAAAACTATCACGCACAGGTATACTTGTTTAAGAAATAGAAAGAAATCAGGATGTCTAGGTCACAGACTTATAGCCTTGCTCTTTTTCTGGTTCTTCAGTAAAATGAAGTGAAAGTAATGGACCCATATTTGAACTGTGTTTCTTCCCAAACATTTAATCAACCAGCAGCCTTTGTGGTTTGGCATGTCTTGCCCCATGTAACTAATGCACTCATCTTCTTAAAATAATGTGTGTCACTCTTGCCAGGGAAGCATGGAGGCTATCTAAATTTTCTCCTCTCCTCAAAATCAAATCCCCCAGTCTCATCCTCACCTCTGTAGCAGAACACCTACTGTGGCCTTTCCTTCCTCTCTGCCCCCATCTCCAGTATGTCACACAGTTCTTCCTCTCTAACCTTCCTTCCCGAATTCATCACATTATCCTGGCCCCCAACCCCAACAGGCATTCCCTGGAAACTCATAGGGCAAGTCAGCAAGGGAAGCAGGTATGCTAACTGCAGATCTTCACTTTCCCTCCTCTCCTTCAAATCCAGTCCCCCAGCCTCAGCCTCATCTTTGTAGCAGACCACTTGCTGTGGTCCCTACTTACTCTCTGCCCCCATTCCAAGGGGACTAAGCAGATCCTGGTGGAATATTCTACTTTCCTTCCTCCTGTGAACCCCCTCAGCCCATCCATCCTAGCCCATTCCCATTCTTAAGTGTCAGCTCCCAATACCTAGAAACACACTTTACCTGGAACAGCCAGTAGCCCCACCTAGCAGGGTCCAAGACTATCTTTCCAGGCAACATGCAGCCACCACACCCTCCTAAGAACTAGATAAGGCAACAGAAACCAAGGAACAAAACACCTACTCAACAAAGACTAGACCAGATATCAGCACCTAAAATTACAATCAGCCCAAACCCTGATGCCCAGACACCAGCGAAAAAGGCAATCAAAAACAGCCAGGACAATATGTTTCCATTAGAGCCCAGCAACAGCAGGTCCTGAGAATTGCAACATAGCTGAAGCACAAGACAAAGACCATAAAATAGCCTTTATATATTTTTTTCCTTTTTTTTAACCATTAAAAAACAGTTATGAAATGTGGCATCCCATTGATGCAAGAACCAGGAAAGCCATCTTTGCCCCAAACTCACTGTAAACAACAGTAACTTTGGTTAAAATAAAAAAAAAGTCTTCTATGTAGGCAGAGCTTTGTCTCTTCAAATAGGATGGGGTTCTGAGGGATGCGGTGAGGGTGAGGAGGAACAGAAAGGTGTGAGGGATTGGGGGTGGGGAGAGACTGTCCCAAGGGAGAAGCTGGACAGCACAGGGTAAACTGGATTCTGAGGTGGTTTTGCATAAATGAAGGGCAACAGTCAGTTTCTAAGTTCTCCACACACTCACACACTCACAGGGAGGGGAGGTGTCCCACGGCTGTCATGACTGGCCAATCAAAAACAGTACATCACAAATGACTTGTGAAACCAATGAGTTCATCAACGGTGATACCGAGATGTCCAACAGCCGTGACTCATACAGAGTGAACTCTGAGTGGTTCTTGTCCACCTTGGCCAGGGCAAGCAGTGCATGGGCAGCCCGCCGCATCATGTCCACACTAGTTGGTTGAAAGGGTGGGTTCTGCATATGGAGGAGGCTGGCCTGGCTCTGCTGGAACTGTGTGGCAGCTAGGCTGTCCTCTAGGAAGCCCAGGAGGTTGCCGATGTTGCCCTTGTGCACTGCAATGGCCCAGGCTGCCAGGCTGTCCCGCTGTGCCAGATTGGCCAGCTGTACCATGGCCATCTCCCGGGACACTGGGTTCTTTAGGTCACTGAGGAAGCGCACCATGGTACTATACAACTTCTCCAGGCAGCTAAACGGGGCGTGGCCAGGATCAGGTCCACATTGTTGTCCTGGAAGCTGAGTTTGCTGAGGGTTTCCAAGACCAGTCTCTGGGGAGAGAGGACGGCATTGGGGCCTAGGGTGGAGAAAGGGTCCTGGGCTTCAGCTGAAGGGCAAACTGCCCAGTGTAGGAGTCCGTCCAGCACAGGCAGGCAGATGCTCTCAGGGTACCGAGACACGTCCAACTGCCCCGAGATGTTGGCAAGGGTGACCAGCGTGTTTTCCCGGAGCATCTCCAAGCAGTCCCACCACCACTCCACTTTGTCACAGCTCACCCCTTGGTCCTGTTCTTCCTCCTTCTCATAAGTTAGTGGCACCTGCTTCCGTTCTGGATGCTTATGGTGCAGTAGGAACAGCTTGCCTAGGATAAGCAGCAGCCCCGGGTGTTTGGACATCTCAAAGTCGTTGCCTGGCACAAAGGACAGGCTGCGGATGGTATTGGAGATACCATCAGCACTTAGCAAGGGAATCCTGCCAGTCCAGAAGGGTACACAGTGGGGTCTCATCCTTACTGTGGGGTTCATCCTCTAAAATCTTGATGTTCCGGTGGCTCTGTGCTGGGCTAATGCCAAATGGAAACTTGCTGCTTTCCTTGGTGGCCTCTGCACTCTTTGTTCCCTCGTCAGTCAGCGTGCTCGACCGGGCGGACAACATGTCATCCATAGTGGCTGTGATCCTTTTTTCTGGAAGGCCATCAGGCAGGGGGCCCTCCTGCTCTGTCGTCCGTTGTGTATCCTCTACTGTTGTGAGGTGTTTCCGAGGGGGCATCAGGCAGGGCACATAAGGCCAGGAAGGCAGCAGCTCTACCTTGCTTTCAAAGTGGTTCTAGATATGCTCAGTGGTATCCCCACCACCAATCTGCCAGTGCAGCAGGCCACTGTCAAACACCTCCACGCGCCCAAGCTTATCTGAGCAGTCCACCACAAATGGGGCGTTTTTCTGCACAATCTTTACCGGAAGCTTGTCAAACTTACTGACTAGCTTCTTTCTCCTCACTATTCTCTGAAGCTGGCTTGTCCTTGCCTAAGAAGGCCATCTCCTCATCATTTTCAACCACTTCTTCCTCCTCCTCCTCTGGTTTAGGATCTAGGAGTTCGTCTTCCTCCTCCTCCTCTGTGGGGGCTGGACTAGACACTTTGCTGAATCTCCCAGGGTCTAGTAATGTTCTCTGTCCTGGGTCCCCCACCTCATACTCCTTTAAAATGCCAAAGATCTCAATCAGGCATCGACGGAAGTATTCCACAAGAAGCTCTAGCAACCCTGGGAGCTGACTGAGGTTGAAGGTCATAATGCTGTTGTCATCATATAGGAGGATGTTAATGGTGTCTAATGCCCACGTGCTCTCTGCCAGGAGCCCAGACTTGAGGGACATCATTACCCGCCATGCCTCAGGGGTTCCAATGTCTTTCATTGTGAGCCGCCTTCTCTGCTTCAGCACAGGCTGTGTAGCTTCAGAACCAGGTGGGAAGTAATATCCCGCTGAATCATAGGGGGCTGCACAGGGGTAGGTGCTATGTGCGAAGCAGGTAAAACCCTGAAGGACAAAAGGTGACTGCTGAACTGTGTGGTTTATTGCTGTCCATTCACAATCTCGCAGGAGCCGAGAAGTTGGCAGTTGTGAGCAGCCCCTGTTCACTGGAGAGGCCTGTGCAGTAGAGTGTAGACCCTTTCACGTACTGTACTGTACACTTGATACTGTAAACATACTGTAACAATAATGTCTCACATGGAAATGAGAGAGGACGCTGGCTCAGCAGCAAGCTGTAGTTTTTAAAATGTTTTTAGTTAAATGTTGAGGAGAAAAAAAAAAAAAGGCTTTTCCCCCAAAGTATCATGTGTGAACCTACAACACCCTGACCTCTTTCTCTCCTCCTTGATTGTATAAATAACCCTGAGATCACCTCTTAGAACTGGTTTTAACCTTTAGCTGCAACCGCTGCGCTGCCACGCGTGTGTATATATGATGTTGTACATTCCACATACCCTTGAATCTCCACAGTTCGGTCCCCTTCCCAGCTGCCCCTTTATAGTATGACGAGTTAACAAGTTGGTGACCTGCACAAAATGAGACACAGCTATTTAATCTCTTGCCAGACATTGCCCCTCTTGGTGCGGTGCTGTACAGGTCTCTGTAAAAAGTCCTTGCTGTCTCGGCAGCCAATCAACTTATAGTTTTTTTTTTTTTTTCTGGGTTTTTGTTGTGTTTTGTCTCCTTTCTAATCGAGGTGTGAAAAAGTTCTAGGTTCAGTTGAAGTTCCTGATGAAGAAACACAATTGAGATTTTTTCAGTGATAAAAGCTGCATATTTGTATTTCAACGATGTAGCTAAAAACTTGATGTAAATCCCTCCTTTTTTTCCTTTTTTGGCTTAATGAATATCATTTATTCAGTGTGAAATCTTTATACTATATGTTCCACGTGTTAAGAATAAATGTACATTAAATCTTGGTAAAAAAAAAAAAAGCCTTTATAGATATGATGGAATTCCTTAAAGAGGATTTTTTTTAAATCCTTTAAAAATCTATGAAAACACAAACTGTGGGTGGAAAGGAAAAAAAAAAACAGTTCAATACCTAAAAGTGGGAAAAGAATAAGTAAAGAAAACCCAAATTGAAGGAAATCTGAAAATGAAAAATTTAGAAACTCGAACAGGCAAGCCTCACCAACAGTATATGACAGATGGAAGAGGAATACTAGGCATTGAAAACACAATAGAAATGGTGATCCCTCAGCCAAATAAAACGTTAAATCTAAAAAATTCTGGCATAAAACATCTAGGAAATATGGGACACCATGAAAAGAGCATATCTAAGAATAATAGGAGAAGAAACACAAGTCAAAGGCACAGAATGTACTTTCAACAAAATAATAGAGGAAAATTTCCCTAACCTAAAGAAAGAGATACCTATCAAGGTACAATAAGCATACAGAAGACCAAATATACTAGGCCAGAAAAGAAATTCCCCTCAGTACATAATATTTAAAACATTAATGTACAGAACAAAGAAAGAATGTTAATGAATGCAAGGGAAAAAGACCAAGTAACATATAAAGGCAGATGACCTATTAGAATAACCCCTGAATTACCAAGAGAAACTCTAAAAACTGGAAGGGCCTGGACAGATGTTCTACAAACCCTAAGAGACTACAGCTGCCAGCTCAAACTACGGTACCCAGCAAACCTTTCAATCACTATAGTGTGTGTGTGAGAGAGAGAGAAAGATTACATCAATTTTATAACATCAATTATTTTTACTCAAAATTCTTTGCTTTTTTTCTTGAAATAGGTAGTGATCTCTGACTAGCTTGATTGGTACAGGGGAGTAAAACCTGTGAGCTCACGTGTTAAAGGATGTCTACATTTTGACTTCCTGACTGAGTAGATGCTAGAAGCTTAACTTGTCCAACCTTAATCACAGTTGCCATAGATTTTTGTCATGTCATTACTAGTGATTTTTCCTTGTCCCCAGTAACTCTTAAATCAGGCTGATTACAGCTTGCCTTTAGCAATGAAAATCAAGTCCAATATGCTCCCCAGTGCTGAGCCAATAAGCATATGAATGGCTGTCATGGTGTACTACATTAGCCTTTCCAGAATTTGCGTCCACCCCAATATATTTATGTGTGACTTGAGCTTCATTTTGTCTTATTCATGAGGAAGCATTTAAAATATTACTGCCCTTATTTCTGTTAGGTAATTTTAATATGCCTGTATACCATGGAAGACTTGAATAACTTTATCATTAGGTGTTCATCGTTTGAATTTAAGATATTACTATTAGTTTTCCCATGCTTCCACATAAGCTTGATATTCACAGTTCTGTCAGCTGAACACTTTACTGTCCAGACAAGGCCTTAGTAAGCAGACTTTCCAATAGAGCAAGCATTCATCTGAATTTAGAATCTTGTGTCTTGTCATCTAATGTTTCCAGTACCACATGGGATTAGTTACAAGTCTTGGTGGCAATATTCATATTTTTTCCTAAAAGGGCATCAGAAAATCTGACTTATAATAATGAGTTTGCTGTTGATGCGCTGTGAGACTTTGGATGATTCATGTCTGAGAATTTTTCTTCTTGTTAAAACTAGATTATGTCCACGAGTCTTGGCTGTGTCAGGAGTTGGCAGCCAATTGTGCAAAGGAGTAGATAATAAGGATCTAAGGCTCTAACAGAGAATACTATCTATGTTATAACTACTTATCTCTCAGAACATTTGACCCCCACAATCCATAAGCTTGGAAAAACAAAAGAATTTCAAACTCACTCAGTCTTCTTTGAGTTAGATGGAAAAACAAATGGAAAACAAATTTTGGAGAGAGAAAAATTAGGAAAAAAAATAAAACTTAAGACAGGTAACAGTAGTTTTCTTTCCATGGAGAAAGAGATCAGAAAACTTGAAGCTACCCATAGAGAAGGGAGGTCTGTCATGTCTGTATGAGATAATATAATCATTTTTCTCCATAGCAACTGATTCTCATTGGTTAGTATTGTAACTAAGTAACATTTACCACTCTGTATTTCCTTGGCCACAGTGCACAAGAACAGAGGATTCTTCTGAGCCATTTGGCTTCTCATCATCTGATTCTCAGACCACTATCCCCAACTGCTCCTACTCAAAGTCTTTCAGCATTTTGTAATCCGTGAGGTGATCTGGTTTATTTAGCTCTATACTAAGCCTAAGATAAATTTGGGGCTTACACAATAGTTTTCAGCCTCCACACTATCAGTATTTGGTGACTGATAATGATTTGTTTGGAGCACTATCTAGTGCATTGCATAATACTTATCTCCAAGTTACAAGTACCAAAGTTATGTTCAGACATTAGTCCATCTTCTTTGGTATGGGACAAGAGAAGCAAATCCCTACCAGATTAACTCACTGACATATGCTAATAGGAAAACAACATGGATATAGTAGGAGAGCTTGGTGCAAGACAATCAGCATTTTTCAGTTTATACTCAGGATACCAGATCTTCTTTCTGCCCAGATGCATATATATATATACTGGATACACAATTTTCAGAGGAGATTAACAATACTCATATAACATGTTAAAAGGATGTTGATCCAAAGTCAGAGTTGTCTTGAGTATGAACCATTGGCAAATACATGTGATACAAAGGGGTAGGTGATAATATACACAGAGATAATATGGCGAATTTTCACTGATCCACCCATGTTTCTCAATTAATATCTGCCCACTTACCAAAAGTATATATACTTTATAATATAATAAAATTATATTAAAATGATATTTTGTTTGTTTTGATTTTGAGAGAGATAGAACATGAAGTTTTGTGGATAGGAAGGTGGGAAATATCTGAGAGGAACTGGAGAAGGGAAAAGAACAAGATTAACATGAAAAAGAAGAAAAATCCTTAAAAAATAAAAACCAGGCTGAGCAAGCTAGTTAGCAGCATTCTCCATAGCCTCTACATCAGCTCTTGCCTCCAAGTTTCTACCCTGCTTGAGTTCTTGACTTTGTCTCATGATAGACTGTAATGTGGAAGTATAAGCAAAATAAACCCTTTCTTCCTCAAGCCACTTTTAGTTGTGGTATTTTATCACAGCAATGGAAACTCAACTAAGACGGGTGTTTTTCAAAAAGATTGCTTATTTTCATTTTATGTATATGTGTGTTTTGCATGCATATATTTTAGTGCACTGTGTGCCTAGTGCAAGGGGAGGCCAGAAGATGGCATTAGGTGCACTGAAGCTAGAGGAATAAAAAGTATGCCACCATGTGGGTGCTGGGAACCAAACCCAGACCCTCTTTGACAGCAGCAAGTGATCTTAATTGCTGAGGCATCACTCTAGTCCCATCAATACTAGCCATGGCTTTCTAGCTCACTCAGTACAAAATTCACATTTCATATCATTGGGCCCTGCTTCTTTGACTCTTCTACACACTGTATAATCACTTTCTCATCCTGTGAGTAAGCTAAGCCCACTTTTGCCTGGCGACCATTGCACTTGTTCATTATTTATATTTTACTCTTTCCCCTGAATGCCTGCTCCATGTTTATCTCCATCCTCCCTCATGAATATCGATTTTCTAGTGAGATCCTCTGTGAACTGCCTATATAAAAACAGTATCTCTTGCCGGGCGGTGGTGGCGCACGCCTTTAATCCCAGCACTCGGGAGGCAGAGGCAGGCGGATCTCTGTGAGTTCGAGGCCAGCCTGGTCTACCAAGTGAGTTCCAGGAGAGGCGCAAAGCTACATAGAGAAACCCTGTCTCGAAAAACCAAAAAAAAAAAAAAAAA
>CABHPP010056094.1:0-11253 GCA_902168425.1 Peromyscus attwateri
AGGGGAAATACTGCAGCTTTTTGCACTGCTGATGTTGTTGCAAGACCACGAGCTCGCTGAGAAAAAACCAAAGAGTTTGAATAGGTGTGAACTGACTTTTCTGCTGCTTTTAAAGGCACACAACTGCTCCAAGAGAGGTAGCTGTGAGACTGCAGCAAGTAGCTGAAAAACACGTGAGACAGGCTCCAGACTGGGCATCTGCTTCCAAATGGGGCAATCTCAATACAGTTACAAAACCTTTCTCAGTCTATAATAGCTGTAACATTGGCCCCGTCTACTCAGTGTTGTAGAATATTACTTTAAGATGTGTTACTTTGTTTATGCTGTGGAATAATTGTTTAATGGTGCAAAGATGTGTTGCATTCTTTTATGTTACATTCTTTAATTCTGTGAACCTGTGTCACTTTGCCTGTCTGAAACACCTGATGGTCTCATAAAGAGCTGAACAACCAACAGTGAGGCAGGAGAAAGGATAGGTGAAGCTGGCAGGCAGAGAGAATAAATAGAAGGAGAAATCTGGGAGAAAAAAAGAAGAAAGATCAGGAGAACAAGGAGAGGAACAAGGAGAGAACAAGGGGCCAGCCACCCAGCCACCCAGTCAATCACGGAGTCAGAGTGAAAGTAAGATATACAGAAGTAAGAAAAGGAAAAAGCTCAGAGGCAAAAGGTAGATGAGATAATTTAAGTTAAGAAAAGCTGGCTAGAAACAAGCCAAGCTAAGGCCAGGCATTTACAATTCAGAATAAGCCTCCATATGTGACTTATTTGGGAGCTGTGTGGCAGGCCACCCAAAGAGAAAAAACAGCCAACAACAACTCAGTGAGCAGCAAACAGTGCAATGTGAGCAGAGGTGCTTTGTTAACTGTCAAAGTGAAACTAATGTGAATTATTCCTGGTGTTGATCATGAGCAAGTGGTATGTGCATTTTCAAGATCGCATGGCCCTTCCCTATGAGGGCTCAGTGATGCTGAGGTACTGAGGCCATATTGGATCTCCCTTAAACATATTTATGGTATAAATCAAGTAAAGCTCAGCTGGATGCTTTTAAGTGCCCTACTGGTGGATTCCAATCTGTTCTTAAAACACTCCAGTTTTGAAAGAAAAACTTTCTGCCTATCAACTCCAATATTTATTTTTCTACATGCTACAGAGGCTTGAATATTATAATATTACCAGAGCAAATCTCAGCAAAATCCAATTTTGGAGAGAACTTGTGGCACAAAAATGTCTTGAAAGAGGGCTGAGATTTGCATGTCATGTGTGAGGCCCTATGTTTGAGCCTCAGGGGAATTAATATCAAGTTGAGGTAATAAGACACACATATATAACTTTCCCTTGCAATATGAAGTGGGAAACATTAGGCAAATGAATGATATTCATCAATGGTAATTTCAGTCAAAACCCAAAAAGAGAAAGAGTACTTTGAACTGTGACTGTTAAAAAAAACAAAACAAAACACAAAACCTTATTGGAAAGAGCAGAATTGTCTAGATGTAGGGAAGGAAACGTGTCTCAGGTCTTTGGGTTCTGAATTCATGTTCATAAGTTTTGATGTTAATTGAGGCCAGATTTTCATGATGGGGGAGGTGGAGAGAGAGAGAGAGAGAGAGAGAGAGAGAGAGAGAGAGAGAGAGAGAGAAACATTAGGAACATAAATTATGTTGGGATTTGGGGCAGTCTTAAATTTGAGTTTATCCAATAGGTAGAGGGATCTATTAAAGTTTTTAAGGATTAAGATTAAAATAATGTGTTGGGGTAAATTAAAATACTAATGATGTACAAAAAGAATAAGAAGCTTTGGTAATAGAGGAAACAGATATGCTGTAAAGACACTAGAGAGAACTTCAAGAGGTTAATGTAGTCATCAGGGCGTGAACCAAGGGAGTTATAATAGGAAAGGAAAGGAAGGGCTAAGTTTGGGAGATAGTGCAAGGAAGGGAAATGAAGAAATAGGCACCTAATAAAATTTACTTGTTCTGCTATTTGTTTTTAGTTTCTACTTTCTGTCAGTGAAAAGCTAATAGTAGAAAACAGATATGCAGGAAAGATGTCAAAGGAAAAAGACAAGGTTAATGTTAGAAGTGTTGAATTTGATCAGATTGGACCACCTAAGTAAGCAGTTGGAAGGAAGGATGATAGGAGAAAGTATGGTCTAGAGGTTTTGTCAGATGGAAGAGAGTGGCTACAGAACCTGTTTTTTTGTGTGAAGATATATTGCTGTGATTGGTGTAATAAAGAGCTGAATGGGCAGTAGCTAGGCAGGAGGTATAGGTGAGATTTCCATGGAGAAAGAGGAAGAGGAAGTGGAATCTAGGCACACAGGAGATGCCAGGAGACACAGAGATGTAATAGAAGGTACAAGATAGAAAACAGGTATTGCCACATGACAGAATATAGATTAATATAAATGGATTAATTTAAGTTATAAGATCTAATTAAGAACAAGCCTAAGCTATAGGCAGAGCCTTCATAATTAATAAGAAGTCTCCATGTCATTATTTGAGAGCTGGCTGATGGGACAGAAAACCACTTGTTACACCTGCAAGCTATAGTGTCCACAGTTATAGAAGAATTATCAGAACAACAACAAAGCAAACAAGTAGACCAAATTGCAAGAGCGTCATCAACAGGGAGCCTACTATAGTCTCAAGAGGGGATTGTCTGTGATATAATGATTCAGAGTGTTCAAATGGGATGAAGGCTGAAAACAGCTTTTAAAATTATGTGTTGGAAGGTGTGGTGGTTTGAAAGAAAATGGCCCCCAAAGAAAGTGGCACTATTAGGAGGTGTGGCCTTGTTGGAGGAAGTGTGTCACTGTGGGGGTGGGTTTTGAGGTTTTCTATTTTTGAAATACCAACCAGTAAGTCAGTCAACTTTCTATTGCCTGCAAGATATAGCACTCTCAGCTCTAGCACCACATCTGCCTGCATGCTGGTATGTTCACTGTCATGATGATGATAATAGATAAACTTCTGAAACTGTAAATGAGCCACTCCAATTAAATGTTTTCTTTATATATGAGTTGGCATGGTCATAGTGTCTTTCATAGCAATAAAAACCCTAACTAAGATAGAAACGTATTGATGATCTTTGAGATTGGAAAGCATGTGAGACAATCCAATGGGAAGCCATATTACCCTTCTTGGGGAGGTGGAAGGGACAGGGGTTTGAGTCAGCTGGGTCTGTGTTCATTTGATGAGCTCTTTATTTAAGTTGACTACAATATGGACTGTAATAAAGTCTGTTCCATAGAACTGTTATCATAGCACACAGAAGGTGCTTAAAACAGCAAACATTTAATGTAGAAGAACATAATGTGAAAGATAATCATTCTTGATGGCTTCACCTCCTCAGTCATGTGGACGGTGAGACCAGCTGCTAAGAATAAGGAGACCAGGGTCAAACTTGCTAGGAAGTCTGACAATGGATACATGTTTTGAATTCAGATATATTTGAACCTATCAGTATAATTTAAAAATTTTTGAAATTTTGAAATCCAATGACCCTCAACTCCTCATTTCTAGATGTGGATAACTATTTAATAATGTGTGATGAAATAACACTTAGCACAATGTTTGGGTGGTACATATAAATGATAGTTTCAACTATTCTGATGGGAAAACTTTGGGACTTGGTCTTATAAGTCAACAAGAGATTGATGAAACAGGCCAAATGGTTTCAGAAACCCTGGGATCCAAGTGAAGAAGTGTACTACAGCTACAACATCAGCTGATAAATCTCATTTTCAGACTCCCATATAGCAGACAACAAAGGGGAAGAGTGAGAGGCAGACCATGAAGAAGAAACACGGACTAGAAATGGCTACCACTGAGTCAGGTTTGAATGATGTCTGTTCAGATTCTATAGTGAGAGAAGCTATTACATACATCAGAGGAGGACAGATTTATTTTGGCTCCAAGTTCATAGTTTTTAGTTCATAGTTACTTGCCTCCACTGTTATAAACGGAGGCAAAGTGTAATATCACAGCAAGGAGCATGTGACAGAGGCTAGCTTTTCTTCTCATGGTACCCAGTAACCAGAGAAAGAACAGAAGAGTCTGGAAACAAGGTCTCCCTTTCTAGGGCATAACTTCCAGTAATCAATGTTCCCTAATAAGACCACATCTCCTAGTTTCTATCACTTCCCAACACTGTCATCAGATTTTGAATATATCAAATGATTAACCCATAGGTGAAGTTAGAACCCTTGTAATATGATCACTTCCCAAAGCTGAGCAGATTAAAACTAAGGCTTTAACATATGAGATTTGGGAGCTGGGGGCAGATATTGCCTATTCAAACTACAACACATGGTAAAAGTCTGTTTGCAGTGATCCTTTAGGCAGCTCTGAGGAAGAGGGAATCTGGAGCAGAGATCACAGGATGACACCAGCATGGACAGAGCACCATGGGTAGACCCTCTGTAAATGGCAGCCAGCCTCCCTCTTTCTTTAGGCTGGAGTACTTCTCCTGTAGTGACAGATCATTTCATGGATTAGACAGTGACCTGTGTTTCATTGGATGATATATTCCGTGTCTATGGGTGGAGTTTACAATTGCACATTTCATGAATAAGTAGCTGCTAAAAGCTGCTACTGGAAGTAGACAACAGGGATGGTGAGAAAAGACATTTGAAAAAGAATAAACAAACTTCTTTTATGAGGCTACAGTTACAGTGATACTCAAACCACACAAAGATGCAAGAAAGAAAGAGAATTACAGATCAATCTCCCTCATAAACATTGATGCAAATATACTCAATTAAATACTGTCTAACCGAATCCAAGAACACATCAAAAAGATCATCCACCATGATCAAGAGATGCAGAGATGATTTAATATATGAAAATCTGTCAATGTAACCTACCATATAAACTAACTGAAAGAAAAAAATCATATAATCCTCTCAGTAGATGCTGAAATAACCTTTGACATTATCCAACACCCCTTCATGATAAAGGTCTTAGAGAGATCAGGGATACAAGGAACATACCTAAACATAATAAAGGCAATTTACAGCAAGCCAACAGCCAACGTTAAATTAAATAGAGAGAAACTCAAAGTGATTCCACTAAAACCAGGCTGCCAACTCTCTCTACAGCTATTCAATATAGTACTCGAAGTTCTAGCTAGAACAATAAGACAACAAAAGGAGATCAAGGGGATACAAATTGAAAGGAAGAAGTCAAATTTTTGCTATTTGCAGATGATACGAGAGTATATGTAAGTGACCCCAAAATTTATACCGGGAATTCCTACAGCTGATAAACACCTTAAGTAATGTGGTAGGATACAAGATCAACTAAAAAAAAAATCAGTAGCCCTCCTATATATGAATGATAAATGGGCTGAGAAAGAAATCAGAGAAACATCACCCATTACAATAGCCACAAATAACATAAAATACCTTGGGGGTAACTCTAACCAAACAAGTGAAAGACCTGTATGATAAGAACTTTAAGTCTTTGAAGAAAGAAATTGAATAAGATATCAGAAAATGGAAAGATCTCCCATGCTCATGGATAGGTAGGAGCAAAAACGTAATAAAAATGACAATCTTACCAAAAGCAATCTACAGATTCAATGCAATGCCCATCAAAAATCCCAACACAATTCTTCACAGACCTCGAAAGAACAGTGCTCAACATCATATAAAAAAACAAAAAACCCAGGATAGCTAAAACAATCCTGTACAATAAACGAACTTCTGGAGGCATCACCATCTCTGACTTCAAGCTCTACTATAGAGCTATAGTAATAAAAATGACTTGGTATTGGCATGAAAACAGACATGTCGACCAATGGAATCAAACTGAAGACCCTGACATTAACCCACACACCTATGAACACCTGATTTTTGACAAGGAAGCCAAAATGTACAATGGAAAAAAAGAAAGCATCTTCAACAAATGGTACTGGCATAACTGGATGTCAACATGTAGAAGACTGCAAATAGATCCATATCTATCACTATGCACAAAACTCAGGTCCAAGTGGATCAAAGACCTCAACATAAATCCAGTTATACTGAACCTGATAGAAGAGAACATGGAAAGTAGCCTTGAGTGCATTGGCACAGGAGACCACTTCCTAAATATAACACCAGTAACATAGACACTGAGAGCAACAATTAATAAATGGGACCTCCTGAAACTGGGAAGGTTCTGTAAGGCAAAGGACATGATAAATAAGACAAAATGGCAGCCTACAGAATGGGAAAAGATCTTCAGAAACCCCACATCTGACAGAGGGCTGATATCCAAAATATGTAAACAACTCAAGAAATGAGATACCAAAATACCAAATAATCCTATTAAAAAATGGGGTACAGATTTAAATAGAGAATTCTCAACAGAAGAATCTCAAATGGCCAAAAGTCATTTAAGGAATTGCTCAGCATCCTTAGTCATCAGGGACATGCAAATCAAAAAGACTCTGAGATACCATCTTACATCTGTCAGAATGGCTAAGATCAAAAACACTTATGACAACGTACATTGAAGAGGATATGAAATAAGGGGAACACTCCTCCACTGTTGGTGGGAGTGCAAACTTGTACAGCCACTCTGAAAATCAAGTTGGTGCTTTCTCAGAAAATTGAGAATCAATCTACCTCGAGATCCAATGGTAACACTCTTGCGCATATACCCAAGGGATGCTCAATTATACCACAATGACACTTGCTCAACTATGTTCATAGTAGCTTTATTCATAATAGTCAGAACCTGAAAACAACCTAGATGCCCCTCAACCAAAGAATGAATAAAGAAAATGTGGTACATTTACACAATGGAGTATTACTCAGCTGTAAAAAACAATGACATCATGAAATTTGCAGGCAAATGGACGGAATTAGAAAAAAATCATCCTGACTGAGGTAACCCAAATTCAGAAAGACAAACATGGTATGTACTCACTCATAAGTGGATACTAGCTGTAAAGTAAAGGATAACCAGACTACAATGCACAGCTCCAGAGAAGCTAGGCAACAAGGAGGACCCTAAGAAAAACACATGGATCACTCTGTGAAGGGGAAATAGATGAGATCTCCTCGGTAAACTGGGGGTAGGGGAACAGTAGAGGGGAAGAGTTGAGGGATAAGAACATGAGGGAATGGGATGGTTGAGCTAGGGGAGGGGCAGAGTGGGAGAGCAATGAAAGAGGTATCTTGATAGAGGGAGCCATTATGGGATTAGGAATTAGAAATCTGATGCTAGGGAAATTACCAGTAATCCACAGGGATGACCCTAGCTAAGACTACTAGCAATAGTGGAGAGGGTGCCTGAACTGGCCTTCCCCTGTAATCAGATTGGTAAATACCCTAACTGTCATCATAGAGCCCTTATCCAGTTACTGATTGAAGCAGATGCAGAGATCTACAGCCAAACACCAAGCCAAGCTCCTGGAGTGCATTTGAAGAGAGAGAAAAGGGATTATATGAGCAAGGGATGTGTGTGTCCAGATCATGATGGGGAAATCTATAGAGACAATTGAACAAAGCTCATGGGAACTCACACACTATAGACCTACAGCTGTAGAGCCTGCATGGGACTGAACTAGGCCCGCTGCATGTGGGAGACAGTTGTGTAGCTTGGTCTGTTTGAGGGACCCCTGGCAGTGGGACCAGGATCTATCCTTGGTGCATGAGCTGCCTTTTTCAATCTCTTTCCCTATGGTGGGATGCCTTGCTCAGTCTTGATGTAAGGGGAGGGCCTTGGTCCTGCCTCAACTGAATGTTTGTTGATTCCCCATGGGAGGCCTAATTATTTTAGAGGAGGGGATGGAAGGTAGGTTGAGGGAACATATGGGGGGAGGCAAAATAGCAAGAGTGCCCCAAACTGCCGATCAAGAAACATATTCCATGCCAGGCTCTATTGCTGGTTACACCCAGTCCCTCATGATCCACGAGGAAGGAGAGAGACAACACTAATGGGTTCCAAAGACTTTAATAAATCACTACATAAGCAGGGTCAATGATCCATCAGGGCTTCAGGACAGGGACTCAGGAGCCTTGTTTCTCCTGGCAGCCCCAAACAAGGGCAGAAGCACAAAAATCACAAACATCTGGTGCCAAGTTACAGAGATGATTTTCACAATCAGAAGTCAAAGATTAGGGACTTTCCTTGTGTTTTCCATCACTGTCAATTGACACAAAATGGGGGCTTTTCATTCCAACCAATCAGATTCATGCGTTCTTTCTGTTGTTAGGAATAGCCATAACGTTTTTAGAGAACTAAGGGACATAGCAAGCATTTCTGTTGTCTAAAGGGGAAGTTGGTCAGCCAATGGGAAGTTCTCAGCTCCCTTAGGGCTTGGGAACCAGCCCAGGATATCTAAAACAATCCTGAAAAATAAAAGAAATTTGGGAGGTCTCACCATTCTTGATCTCAAGTAATACTACAAAGCTACAATAATAAAAAATAGCATGGTATTGGCACAAAAAAGGCACATCAATCAATGGAATTGAATAGAAGACCCAGACATAAATCCACAGACCCATGGACACGTGATTTTTGATAAAGAATCAAAATTATATAATGGAGAAAAGAAAGCATCTTCAACAAATAGTGCTGGTCTAATTGGATGTCTGCATGTAGAAGAATGTAAATAATTCCATATTTATCACCTTGCACAAAGTACAAGTCCAAGTGGATCAAAGACCTCAACATAAAAATCAGATAGAAGAGAAAGTGTTGGATAGCCTTGCATTCATTGGCACAGGAAAAGACTTCTTTAATGGCACACGGATAACATGGGCACTAAGATCAACAATTAACAAATGGGACTTCATGAAACTGAAAAGTTTCTGTAAGGCAAAAGACACTCTCATTTTAGACAAAGCAGCAGCCTACGGAGTGGGAAAGGATTTCTTAGCAACTCACCTTTTGATAGAGAACTAATATCTAAAATATATAAAGAACACAAGAAATTAGATATCAAAAAAAACCAGATAATCCAGTTTAAAAAATGAGGTACAGACTTAAACAGGGAATTCTCCATAGAGGAAACTCAAATGACTGAGAAACAATTAAAGAATTATTCAACATCCTTAGCCATCAGAAAAATGCAAATCAAAACTACTTTGAGATTCCACCTTACATCTGTCAGAATGGCTAAGATCAATAACACAAGTCACAGCTCTTGTTGGAGAGGATATGGAATAAGGGGAATGCTCATCCATTGCTGGTGGGATGCCAATTATACAGCCATTATGGAAATCAATATGGCAGCTCTTCAGAAAGTTGGGAATCTATCTATCTCAAGATCCATTTGTACTGCTCTTGGTCATATCCTTAAAAGATGCTTCATACGACTAGAGGGACACTTGCTCAACCATGTTTATTGCTGTTCTATTCATAATAGCCAAAAACCAGATAGGGTTGAGGAAGGGAATGCAGGGAGAGACAGCTAGAATTGAGGGGCGTTTGAGGGATAACATGGAAATCTAGTGCAGTGGAAACTTTCTAAAATGTATGAAGGTAATCCTAATGAGGCCTCCTGATAACTGGGGAGACAGGGTCCCGACTGGCCATCTCTTGTCACCAAATGAGACTTCCAATACTATGACTGGGTTTCCTTTAGTTGAATTGTTGGACTAGCGAGTCCCATGGAAATCCCCAAATGACCCAGGGTTTGCTCTCCACAAACTGATAGTGGGGCCCCATTTTGGAGGATAACACCAACACAACTTATGGAGAAACCTAGCTGGTGCCTATGTGGAGCCTTTACCCTATATTCTACTGTCTCTGGTATAGGAAGGGACTCTGCAGGCTATCAAAAGAGAAAGTAAACACTAACACAGACACAAAACCTTTGGCCTACATTCTGTCCTGCATGAAAGATATGCCAGGGCAATGGTGGCAGAGAACTTGTGGGAGTAACCAACCAATGTCTGATTGATAAAGCACACTCCATGAGATGGAACCCATACTGACCACTGCTTGTGTGACCCAGAGACTAGATAGCCCAGAGACCTAGGGTAAAACCAAACACTACTTGTCTTAAAAAAAAATGACTCTTAATGATATTCTGCTCTACTCATAGATAAGTGCCTTTCTTAACCTTCATCAGATAAGCTTGCTCCTGTGGCAGACAGGAACAGATGCAGAGACCCACAGCCGGACATTATGAGGAGAGAGAGTCCTTGGAACACACACACAGTTCTAAATGAGAAGTCTCCATCAAATCCCTCCCCTTAGAGCTCAGACAACCCCATGGAATGGGAGGCAGAAAGAGTGTAAGTGACAGAGGTGATAGAGGACACCAGGAGAACAAGGGTCTCTGAGTCAGCTCAGCAAGGCTCATATGAGCTCACAGAGACTGACGCAGCAAGCACAGGGTCTTCATGGGGCTGCGCCATGTCCTCTGCGAATATGTCATAGCTTTCAGCTTAGTCTTTTTTACAGGACTCCTGTGTATTGAACTAATGGATCTGATTCTTGTGTCTGCTTTTGGGATCTTTCCCTTCTCTTGGATTGCATTGTCTGGCCTCAGTGTGATGGCTTTTGTTTCCTCCTATTATATTTTATTTTGTAATGTTTGTTTGCTATCTTTAGAAGCCTGGTCTTTTCTCACGAGAGACAGAAAGGGAGTGGATCTGGAGGGGAGGGGAGTCAGGGAGGAACTGGAAGGAGTTTAGAGAGGGGAAACTGTAATCAGGACATATTGTATGAGCAAAGCATCTATTTTCAATAAATAGGAAAAAAAGAAAATGAAAAGAAGCATTGGTTCTTATCCTACTAGCTAGTGTTTTCCATTATATGACTCCAGTACCTAGCATTAATTAATTAATTAACTATCCAAGAAAACATTTATTAAGTGCCTACTACATCCCAGACATATTATGAAGACAAGACCAGCTAAGTTGAGAGGATTAAATAAAGAGATAGAAATGCAAAAAAAAAAAAATCAATCTGAAATGATGCTGGAAATGAAAAACTTACGTCAAATAAATAATTTGGTGGAAAGCCTCACCAACAAAATGGATCATGGGGAGGAAGAGAGAGTATCAGGAATTGAAGGCATAGTTAGGAACTGAACTATCAAGTGGAAGGTGATTGGTTTATTGGTTTAATGAAATAAAGTACACAGTTTGGATCTTAAGTTCTTCCTGTAGTTAAACGTTTTGAGTATAATATAAACAGCAACCCAGGATATGCTGCTGAAAATAGATCAAAGGCACATGTCAATGCCTTCCCAAACATACTTTCTAAAATTTTATGGGGAAAGGAGGAGCTAATTCTAACAAGGTTC
>CABHPP010056097.1:0-19636 GCA_902168425.1 Peromyscus attwateri
ATTTCCTCTTTGAGGAAATTTTTTATTTCCTCTTTAAGAATATTTTTTATTTCTTCTTTAAGGGCCTCTATCATCTTCTTTAAGTCATTGTTAGGATTAATTTCTTCTGTTTCTTCTGCCTTGGTATGTTCAGGACTTACAATTGTAGGGTCGGTAGGTTCTGGTGTTGTCATATAGGCCTTTATGTTGTTGCCTGTATTTTTCCGCTGGCGTCTACTCATCTCTTTCTCTGCTCAGTGCAGATGGTGTGAGACCCTAACCCTTCAGGCTTACACCTCTAAGCCTCAGAAATGAGAAACTTCAAGCACCGGGAAATGAGAAACTACAAATCTGGTTCTCTGGGCAAGCTGACCACCCCTGTTCTCAGTCTGTGAGGTGTATACTTACGATTCTGGTGCTCTGGTTCGGTGGTTGTGTGGTTCTTCCATTTCTTTAAGGGAGTTTTTTATTTCCTCTTTAAGGAGGTTTTTCATTTCTTCTTTAATGGAGTTTTTCATTTCTTCTTTAAGGGAATTTTTTATTTCCTCTTTAATGGAGTTTTTTATTTCTTCTTTAAGTGAATTTTTTATTTCCTCTTTAATGGAGTTTTTCATCTCTTCTTTAAGGGAATTTTTTATTTCCTCTTTAATGGAGTTTTTCATTTCCTCTTTAAGGGAGATTTTTATTTCCTCCTTAATGGAGATTTTCATTTCCTCTTTAAGGGAATTTTTTATTTCCTCTTTAAGGGTATTTTTTATTTCCTCTTTAAGGGCCTCTATCATCTTCTTAAAGTCATTTTTAGGATTGATTTCTTCTGTTTCTTCTGCCTTGGTATGTTCAGGACTTGCAATTGTAGGGTCGGTAGGTTCTGGTGTTGTCATATAGGTCTTTATGTTGTTGCCTGTATTTTTCCGCTGGCGTCTACTCATCTTTTTCTCTGCTCAGTGCAGATGGTGTAAGACCCTAACCCTTCAGGCTTACACCTCCAAGCCTCGGAAATGAGAAACTTCAAGCCCCAGTGTGGCTAGAGTTTTCCTGCCTGGCCCACAGTCAGGACAAATCTCTTTCACCTGCCAGTCCCACCGCCGCTCAGACCCAACCAAGGAAACACAGAGACTTCTATTGCTTATAAACTGTATGGCCGTGGCAGGCTTCTTGCTAACTGTCCTTATATTTTAAATTAATCCATTTCTATAAATCTATACCTTGCCACATGGCTCGTGGCTTACCGGCATCTTCACATGCTGCTTGTCCTGGCGGTTGCTGGCTGGCAGGCTGGCAGGCAGTCTCCTTCTGCCTTCCTGCTCTTTTAATTCTCTCTGTTAGTCCCGCCTACTTCCTGCCTAGCCACTGGCCAATCAGTGCTTTATTAGCAACACATTTGCCATACAGAACATCCCACAGCACTTCCCCCTTTTTTTTTTTTTCAAAAAAGGAAGGTTTTAACCTTAACAAAGTAAATTACATATAATTTGGGAATTTGGGCGTAGCTTCTCTTACTGCTTCCTGCTGGAGGGGGGCGCTGTATCTTATGGGGACACAAAGAAAATTTTAGAATTATGGAATAGTCCATGAGGGTGTATCGTCTGAGCCAGTTGCCTTGAAACGGTTCTGGATGTTGGATCATCTCAGCCGTGGTGTCATCGGAGACCTTTCAGGTGGTCTTGGCTGGTCAAACCTGATGTATCTTAATCTGGAACAAATCCATAGCCTCTGGCTTTCTGTGGAAACAAAATCAGAACTTCCTTTCCAAAGCAACATATCCTTACATCCAAATTTTGAAGTCAAGGTATCTTTAAAATATACATATTGGTTTAACTCAGCTTCCTTTACAATCAAATATCTCTCTGCAGTTAAGAATCCCAAAGACAACACAATGCAGATTCTCTGTGTGATATCCATCTTTACGTGGCTTATATTTTATACTACCTTTACTGTCTTTTTAAAGACTTCATTTTTCAAAACTATTTCTTTATATAACTGTACATATCACCTTTTTTGTCTCTTTCAAGCCTACGTATTTTTTTACATACATTTTAAAGCATTTAAAGTCTTGTTCCATCTGAATCTGTCTTATTGTGTACCTGTTACTTTAAACTGCAGCATTTCTAAGACTGAAAAGGTGCTGTGGCTGCTGGCTCCGCCCACCTCAGCTTCCCAACATGGCGGTGATACGTTTACCGTCAGCTCTGGGAGCCTTCGTGGGTCTATGCTTCTATCAAAGCAGCGTGTAGCCCAGAAACCTCTTCTTTTTGTTTTGTGCTAGGAAAGGCTAAATCCACCATGCAGCTTAATGTGCCATTTGCAGATGCCTCATTCCCGCCATACTGCAGGTCAAACACGCACGCCAGGAACCCGCCATACCGTAGCTCAAGCCCTCAGGCTGCGGCTAACTTGAGAAAGACAACTAGGAAGCTGTTTTAGCTCCGTTTTAGAATCTTTTCTCAGGTTTTAGGTGGAAATTCCTGCCCCACGTTCTGGCGCCATTTGTGGCTAGAGTTTTCCTGCCTGGCCCACAGTCAGGACAAATCTCTTTCACCTGCCAGTCCCACAGCCGCTCAGACCCAACCAAGGAAACACAGAGACTTCTGTTGCTTATAAACTGTATGGCCGTGGCAGGCTTCTTGCTAACTGTCCTTATATCTTAAGTTATCCATTTCCATACCTCTATACCTTGCCACATGGCTCGTGGCTTACCAGCATCTTTACATGCTGCTTATCCTGGCGGTTGCTGGCTGGCAGGCTGGCAGGCCGTCTCCTTCTGCCTTCCTGCTCTTTTAATTCTCTCTGTTAGTCCCGCCTACTTCCTGCCTAGCCACTGGCCAATCAGTGCTTTATTAGCAACACATTTGCCATACAGAACATCCCACAGCACCCCAGGAAATGAGAAACTAAATATCTGGTTCCCAGAGCAAGATGACCGCCCCTGTTCTCAGTCAGTGAGGTGTATACTTACGATTCTGGTGGTCTGGTTCGGTAGTTGGGTGGTGCCTTCTTCCGTGTTCTCAGGTTACGTTTTGCTCTTTCGTTGACTCCTCAGCTGATCTTGTTTCCTCAGACTTCAGACTGTAGGATTCTGAATCCTTTCCCGGATGGATTTCAGCTGAGCGGGATGGATTTCAGCTGAGCAGGGTAATCTCACCAGCACCTCCAAGTTGTTGGGTTTCGCAGGATCAGCAGCTGGGCCCTGGGTTGGCCTCAGGCAGAGTGTTCAGATCCGTTCTGGTTCCGTCTCACAGAGATGGCTCCTTCTCTGGGTGTTGGGATTAAAGGCGTCCCTGTTCCAAGCTCTTGATTAAGATCTTGTTTTCACTAACTCTTCGGCGGGTAATAGCTCAGTTTCTGGTCTTTATTACAACTGCGATTCAGCCGCCGCCAGCCCGCTCCCGCCTGCCTCAGCGGCGTGCCGCTCTAGGCTTCTTATTCCTATTGCCCTTCTAGTTCCTTTCCCACACTGTATTCACTTCAGACTCTTTCCGATCTCTTCTGTCCTCATGAGCCCTGCCTCTTCCCTCCTCCTCCTCCTCCTCTTCTTCCTTCAGCCCCTCTACTTCTCTCCACCTGTCTTCCCTTTCCCTCGCCTCTACTATGGAGCCTAGGTTGGCCTTGAACCATGGCCCTCTCCTCTCCAGCGTTGGGATCATGTGTGTGTGCCACTGTGCTATTCATAACTTAAATTTTAGAATGTTATTCACACATTTACAGCGATAATGGCTCTTTTACTTTATTATTTTTTAACCAAAGGCTCTTCTGCATTTATAATACAGCTTGTGTTCATTCACCTCTTTTACAAATATACATCATTTTAATTCCATTTATTCATTTTCCCCATTGGACATGTGTGCGTGTGCTAGTGTGTGTGTGTGTGTGTGTGTGTGTGTGTGTGTGTGTTAGTGAAATTGTGAGGTTCATTAGTAGCACAAGCCCATGAAAATTAAGACATTTTCTGGCGCCTGACTTCACTGTCCATTCCACTTGCCTAGCTTGTACCAGAGGCTTTGAAGCTACACATTTTGTCATTGTTCAGCCCCAAGAGCTAGACAGTCAGGGCTCCGGTTGCAAGAACATTCGCTATTAAAAACTATTTTGTTTCCCTACCTAGTAAGCAATCTTGAGGAAGGATTAAGATGGGAGTTTCCCAGCCCTAGAATGACTTCTCTTTCTGTGGCTACATGGCAGCAGCTCACGTCCTCACATGACAGTGTCTGGCAGGCAGGCAGGAAGGGACACACTCTTCATTTAGCAGGAAGGAAGAAATTGCCTGTTAAACCCCCTCTCCCTGAATAACTATGCCCTATGTCAGAGAAGGAATGAGCAGGTACATCTGCTTGTGTCTTGCCATCAAAGGAGGGCACAGGGCGAGAGAGCCTGCTGGTAATGGGACCCATAGAAGGTGTTCTAGGTGAATTCTCTCATGGCTCCCCTTCGTTCTGTGGCGTCATAGAGATGTTTGAAAATAGCTCTGGCTCCCCCTGAGTGTGTCTCCTGCTTGGAATGTCTTCAGCTCCTTGAATCTGTGCTGTGGTTTTACCTTGCCTCCATTGCCTCAGCCTCACTGCCTCCCTGTCTCCAGCCTCTTGTTTCCTTTTGTGAGGGTGAGAATTGTCACTCTTCCTCTGGTTACTGGTTACAGGCAGAGTGATGGTGGTGCTAAGAGCAGCTTTGCTTGTGAGCGCGGGGTCTGTGGTTATTCTGTCTGTTAGCTGGGTGTTTGCACCTGCCTGGGGGCTCCTGCTGAGCTCGGCCCTCTGCCACCTGCCCCTTCTGTTAGCCTCACCAACCACACTTCCCCGTTTGCTGTTCTGAACATGCCTGGTGGATTCATCCTCTCATGCCCTTGTACATGTTTTCTCTTTCTAGAATGCTCTGAAACCTTTCCTGTGCTCCTCCACCTCCACCCTCTCAACTTAGGCAGAGTTAATCAGTCACTTTCAGTCACACTCTGTACAAGTTCTTGTGGTTAAACATTTACAAAATGTTGTAATTGTCTGTTTGTATTTGTCTAGCCTTCTGTGTTTAGCTTCTGGAAGATAGGATCCATATCCTTAATTCCATATTAGTATCTGAAGATTTAGCACATAAAAGGTGCTCTATAAATGTTAGGTGAAGTGAATGAATGAGCGGTAATTCATAGTTGACTCTGCTAAGAACACTTATCATCCTTATCATAGCAAGTCTATGTATTAAAGATTAGACCTTGTAAAATATATAAGATACCGTGTTATCTAAAACTGATCCAGACAGTCTACATTTCTTACTTGGGGGCTAATACAACCCGCTCTTCTAGATTTTTGTCTCTTAAGACTTGTCTGCCATTTTCTGTAACAATTTGCAGTTAACATCACCTGTGTGGCGGCAGAGCTCTCCTTTGCTCCTCTGCTGCATGCTTTTGCACATGTGAACCTTCTCTACCTTGGTACTTGCCCAGAATCTTGTCTACCGTTCTAGCCGCACTCACCATGATTGTTGCCTTTTCTGACTCTTCCAGGCCAAATCCCGCCCTCTTCTGAGTTTCTGTCTGTTTTAGCATAGGAGGCAATACAGTATAGTAACCGAGTTTCCGTCTTGGAAGACACAGGCTTAGGTCCAGTTCCACACCCTACTTAGGAGCCGTGTGATTGATGAGCAGGTGAACGCTACAGAGTCTCTGTTTCCAAGTCTGTAACTAGGAGTAGTAACAGCAGTTCTTTCTAGGGTTGGTTAAGGTGATTAGGATTCAGGTGTACTGAGAGACGTAACAAATACTCAGGTGTTACAGGCTGTTAGTGTTGGTGGTGGCAGCTGGGTAGGTCATGGTGGCTGTTTCCTGGCCTCGCTGGAGTTTGTCTGACTTCTTTGCTGAAAGAAGGTATATAGTTTTGTAAGGGGCACATTTTAAGCCTACAGGCTACCCTCAAATGCTTGTTGGAATATTTTCGTAAATAGCATTAATTGACAGTTTTTGTTCCTTGGCATATGCCAGTGCTTTGCCATCTGGAGGTTTGTTCTTTTGTACAGAGGATGTCTCTTAGGAAAAGTGTTCCTGAGGTCTGCTTCGAGCAAGGACAGGATGTTTCCTCTCCGCTTCGTAGATACAGCTTTGAGCTTCAGTGTTTGTACAGCTCCAAGTCTCTGCTAATTAAAGAAATGGGTTAGATAAGACAGTTTAATGAAAACTCCTGGCTGTAAGCAGGTTGCACACACTCTCTTGCGTGACACCCTAGCGTCAGCTCATCTGTTATGTAAAAGAGCGGCCCGAGTCTTCACTGTCGTCTTCCTGACGGGTAACACATGGAGACTGTGCAGCCACGATAGAACACTTGGGGCATTTTGCTGCTTGCATTTTATCCATTTTGTAAATGAGAAACCAGGAAAATACAGTGTGATTATTATACAGGGAACAAAGGTCACAGAAACTAACTTTAAAAAAGAACCCATTGTCACCTGGCTTTTAAAAACCCTTGTGTTTTTTATTTCTAAATGCTTCTGGAATAAACACCTCATTTCATCTGGTTTACAAGGAAACTAAAATGTGGAAAATTTGATCTTTAAGGAGTGTGGTTTGGTATTTTTATTTTTAAGTTTAAGCGTTTTAGTGTCTCATGATATACTTGGTTAAAAGGTTGTTCTCTTGAATGCCATGTAGCTATTAAAATGTATAATTTAGATCTATATTTGCAAAGAAGGACTTGCTTTACTTGAAAGATTTTATTTTATTTTTAATCATGTGTATGTATGTGTGCCTATGTATGGGTAAGTGTGCAGGAGTTCAGATGCCCATTGGGGCCAGGTGTGGGATCCCCTGGAGCTGGAGTTACAGGGACTTCAAGCTACCTGATGTGGGTGCTAAGAACCAAGTTTGGATCCTTTGCAAGAACAGCCAGTGCTCTTAACTTCTGAACCCTCTCTTCAATCCAGGAGTCACTTTAAAAGTAGGGGGGCAAGGCAGGGGAAAAGGTGGATTTCTGTGCACAGGGAAGAGAAAAATGACATGGATTTTAACACCACATTGCATGCTTTAGACTGCAATGAAATTTCAGATGGTAGCTTTTTCTTATATTTTTCTCCTGCTTTACTGTCTAGGTTTTTAATGAGTGTGTATTGATTTATATTCAAAATATTTTAAGGCATTTGGTTTTGGAGTTGAAAAAAGTAGAAAAATATTTGAAAAGGTTAAGTTGTCCTTTCTTCACCTTGCCAGGGAAACTACCCTGAGTAACGAGAAGAGAATGGAAACAAGTGAAAATTCTGTCTTTGAAGAAATGAGGAATGTCTGAAAATCCAGGCCAGAAAATAGGCAGTTTATGAAAGGTTGACTCAGGAGTAGGAAGGAAGTAGACAAGACACTTAAGGCTACAGAATTCAGGAAAAGAGAAACAATAAAACAAAACAAGATTCCATCTGGCTAAAAGCGTTTTCCATAGTGAGAGGTGTACCCTGGGACTGACAACCAAAGCTCTCTACTTGTAATAGTGGAAATGAGCACATGAGCCAGTGGCATGGGCATCTCAAACCCACCTTGATTCCAAAACGCTTCAGCTTGGGAGGGAGAACAGCTCAAGAATACTCCCACCTGTGTGTACACATGCCATGCTGCCCACGCCATGGCTGGAGCTCAGGCAGTGGAGGCACCTGCTGCCAAACCGGATGACCTGATTTTGATCCCTGGGACCACATGGTGAAAGGAGAGAATTAACTTCCAAAAGTTGTCATCTGACCTCCACACATGTGCTGAGCCGATTTTTGGTTATTAGCAGAACTAAGGCCAGGACCTGTCATAACCACAAATATAAGTGAGTGGGGGGTCACAAGATGGCACCCAGCAATATATTGGTTTTCATTGCTGAGATCAAAATACCTGACAGACAACTTAAAGGAGGAAAGATTGGTTTCAGCTCATGATTCTGGAGGGTTTAGTTCAAGGTTTCTTGGTCCCATGTGCTTGGGTAGGACATGGTGGCAAGATCGTGTAGCAGAGGACAGAGTTCACTTCTTGGCTGAGACAGGAAGCGGCCAGGTATACACCAACTTCCAAGACACCCCCTCCACAGTGACCTCCTTTCTCTAGCTCAGCTTCATCCGGTTTCTACAATCTCTCAAAAATGGTGCTACTTCCTGGGGAGCAGGCATTCCAGTCGTGAAGACAGTACATACTCAAGCCCTAACAACACTGATCACCATGTGACATCATGTACTCCACTCATACAGTTCCCTAGTGGAAAGAGCAGAGTGTAGTGTCTGAGAAGCCAGAGTGCAGGAACACCACCTCACCTCTGGATATTCTTGTTAAACATCTGTCCTCAGCCAACTACAGCTTACATGCTTAGTGTTTGGCTTAAGGTAAGCAGCTTTGCTTCAAAGAAGTTAAAAACTCAAAACTCATAAATGAATGCAACAACAACCACAAAAGGCTGAATTATAATATATTTTGAATAGTTATGTTGGAAGTTTTGGTGAAATTCTCTTCTCAGAAATATCACTAGGGGACAAGAGAACATAGTATTTTAATTTTGGAAGCTCTTGGAAAATATTTCCTTAATTGTGGTGGTGTGGTGTGGGTGTGAGCTCACCACAGCATACGTGTGGTGGTCAGAGGACAGCTGCAGGAGTAAATTCTCTCCTCCTACCATGTGGGGCCTGGGGATCAAACTGAAGTCTCTCAGACTTGGTAGCAAGCCACTTAACACTGAGCTGCCTTGTTGGCCCCATAGATCTTGGAATATAAACAGGCCATCTTCTTGAAGTATCAAGGAATATTTGGTCTGGAATTGTATATATTTAACAACATTTTTTGTTTTATCCTCAGAACATTATTTCATCTTTGGTTTCATGGAAATGGCACACTTGCATGCACATGTGCCCTACGCATTCAAGCATGGACGCATGTGTGCCCCAGGGATTCTGGTTGAAATGACATAGACCAACTGCTAAAGCCACCTTGGCAAAGTATTGACTTGATTGAAGTCAAAAACTCAAAATAATAAAACATAGGCCCATGGGGCATTCGTTAGCTGATGTTAGAACTGGATTGAAAACCATTTTAAGTCTGGTGATGGTGACACATGCTTTAATCCCAGAGGCAGAGGCAGGCGGATCTTTATGAGTTTGAGGCCAGCCTCAAACTCTGCAGAGTTTCAGGACAGCTGGGGCCACACAGAAACCCTGTTTTGAAAACCAGAAAAAAAAAAAAAAAAAGAAAATAATTTTACAGCAGGACCATCACCCTGACCACACAAAAGGAAACAAGGAGATTGTTGTTTTATTGCCTCTTGTGTTCTAGGCCCTTATAACCCTGGTAGCCATTCAGGTTCCTTTGCTTATGTGAGTGGCACTTTTAACAGCAGTCAGATATGCATTTGTCTTTCCTCTTCTTATAGCCCATTGCTTCTTCATATTACTTCCATTCAAAGACCCCAGCTCTTAGCGTACGCTGAAGCAGTGAGTGGAGCTGCTGTCTTCGCTGTCCTCTGAAGGTGGGGAATAAACAAACAGGAAGCATCCCAGTTAGTTGACTGTGTCAGACATTGAAGAGCAAAGACTAAAGCCTTGTGGGCTCGAACCTGTATTTGATGCACGCGCGCGCGCGCGCGCGCGCGCACGCACGCACACACACACACACACACACACACACACACTTACCAGTTGTCTGTGAGCACACACATGTAGCATGAATCTTAACAGTTCTTATTAATAAAATCAAACCTGAGCCAGGTATTGGGGTGAACTCTGGAAGATCAGAGAGACAGAACAAGCCACAGCTATCTCACCTTGCCAATTCCTCAGCTGGTCTTGTTTCCTCAGACTGGAAGCCTCTGAGTCCTCATCCAGAATGAATCTCAGCTGAACTGTGCTGCTCCAAAGCCTGAAAGCTTAACCAGCCAAATGCTTCTAGTTCCTGGTCCTCACGCCTTATATATCTTTCTGCTTTCTACCATCACTCCCTGGGATTAAAGACTTGCTTTTTGGGATTAAAGGTGTGAGTCACCATGCCTGACCGTTTCCAATGTGGCCTTGAACTCACAGAGATCCAGAGGGATTTCTACCTCTGGAGTGCTAGGATTAAAGGTGTGAGTGCCACCATTTTCTAGCCTTTGTATCTAGTGGCTGTTCTGTCTCTGACCCCAGATAAGTTTATTAGGGTGCACAATATTTTGGGGAACACAATACCACCACACACACACTTGGCTCTAGACAGACTGTTAATCTGGGGCTATCCTGAAAGAGTTCTGTCTAGGACGTTAGCCTACCAAGTTGAGATCCCAGCATTAACGGTGATGTGGTCTGTACACTTTGGTAGGAAATGGAGAGTAAGTTGGGAAATGCCAGATAAAAGAGAGGCATTGCTCATCTGCCTGGAGTTGTAGTAGAAGGGACATAGTAGGAGAGTCTCCAGAGAAACCCAAAAATGTATCCCTTAAGACAAAGTTTTAAACGTGTCAGGCTCTAAGAATGCATATCTGTCTGTGCTGAAGAACTTCGCTTGGCCCTTCCCTGTTCTCCCTGCTCCAGAAACAGCAGCCAGTAGGTAGAAGTGAGGAAGGAGGGACTCTACCTCCACCCCTTTTCCCTAAGGGCGGGCTACCCCTGGACCCTGCCTGCAGGGAGAAAAGTCTTTTCTACCAGTGAAAACTGAAGTGCTGCGAAACTTGAACTGATGGGTTTTTTTGCTTAAAGGTGAACTTCAAAAGTTTAACTTGTAACAACTGCTGTATAACTCATTAATTAGTACAAATGAATGAATTATCAAAATGTAGCCATTGTCAGGTCAAGAACTAGAGCATTCTGGGCCTTCCTGCTCCCACAGAATCTGTTGTAATTAGCTTTTCTGATCTGAACCTAATTTAAATGAACCAATCACTTTTGGCCATTGAATTGGGCTGCGTTTGTGAACTAATATGTATACTGAGTATCTCCCTTTGGGATCATTTCTACTAAAACTTCAGAGTGTTCTTACTTGGCAATTGGGCCTTTGCAAATAGTTGAGATGAAGTCATACTGGATTAGGGCAGGCCTAATGGGATGACTAGTGGAAGACACCGTGATGACAGAGGCAGAGGCTGGAGTGATGCAGCCACAAGCCAAGGAAACCTGAAGCTAGGGCAGATGCGTGAAACAGGTCCATCTCAGGGCCTCCAGAAGCCATCAACCCTACCTAGGTTTTGATTTTTTTTTTTTTTTTTGAGACAAATGCAGCAGGCATTTATCTGTTTCACACCTGGAAACACCACGACTGATTAGCCAGTACCAAAGGTCCATACAAGTCATGCCACCATAAAAACCACTTTGCGCTGCCCTTATGGTTCACGACATATGGACATTGTCTATGCCGCCGTTACTGTAACTACGATCACCTTGCCTTTGGCAATTCAGTGCTGCCACCTGGTTCCTGCTACTTTAAAGCCCAGTTAAACCCGTCACGTTGAGTTCATCCAACTGAGCAGCAGCATCTCCAACCCTAAGGTTGGCACAAAGAAAAGAGTAACAACAAAGCCCTTCAGATATGCTGGTGAGCCTCTCACCATTCGCTCTCTTACAGGACTTGTGAAGGGCACGTCTTCTGAGCCTTCCAGTTGGGGAGGATTAGGATTTACACAGAGTACCCACTCCAGCATTGTTATTTTCTTGAACCTTAAAATCCCTCCATCAACACTAAGTGAAGGGAGATCAGACATCCCCAGCTCCGTGTCAGTAGGCCATCTTTTGACAAACGCTTCAGTCAAACATTCAAATACATTTTTGGCACCTTTTTAATTGTGTGAGCTTCCATATTAGACCTAGAATCTCCACTCAGTGGGCCCATAATAATACATTCAGCTGGATCAGTTTCCTCCTCCATCTGCCATTATCCCACACCCTTCAAATCCATTCCTACACATAGTCCCCAGACTTCTCGAACGAACTAGCAAACTCATTAAGCTCTTCGGTGGTGTAGTGTACCTCCTCATGGACTACTCTGTCTATCTCCTGTCTCGGAGCCTGTTTAGCCATAAGACAAGGTCTTATGTAGCCCTGGCTGGCCTGAAATTCTACTGACTTGTACACCAGGCTGGCCTTGAATTCACAGAGATCCTCCTGCCTCTGCCTCTCAAATACAGGGATTAAAAGCATGTAGTATCCCCCACACCCAGTTTGACTTTGATTTTTGGACATTTAGGTCTCTTGAACTGTGAGAAAATACCTTCCTCTTATTTTAACTTATTAAGCGTGGTGAGGTGCTGCATGTAGTAGCTCATACCTATAGTATCAGCGCTCCAAGGCAGAAGCAGGAGAGTCTCAAGTTCTAGGCTAGCCTGAGCTCATAGCCAGACCCTGTTTCTTTAAATAAGGAATGGGCATGTAACCCAGTGGTGGAGCTCTTGCCTAGTGTGTGCAAGGCCCTGACTTCTACACCCAGCACAGAAAAGTAAGGAGACTTTAAAAGTAGAGGAAGCACTACTCCCACTGAACAGGATGGGTTTGTTCCACTAATTTTAAGATTTATTGTTTTTATTTTATGTGAATGGGTGTTTTGCCTGCATATATGTCTGTGTACCACATGCTTGAAGTACCCAAGAAGGACAGAAGAAAGTATAGGATACTCCAGAACTGGAGTTACAGACAGTTGGGGGCCTCTATGTGGGTGTTGGCAATCAAACCCAGATCCTCGGGAAGAGCAGCCAGTGCTGTTAACTGCTGAGGCATCTCACTAGCCCCCTGGACAGGTTTAAAGTAGTAAAATCACTTAAAATTAAATTTTTTTTCCAGAGCTGAGGACCGAACCCAGGGCCTTGCGCTTGCTAGGCAAGTGCTCTACTACTGAGCTAAATCCCCAACCCCTTAAAATTAATTTTTTAAACCCTTCAAAGACTTCTTCGTTTATCCAGTTACAGAGGCAAACTGTTGGCTGTCTTGAATATCGGCTCCTGAATGTTCACTCTCCAGAGGGCAAAGGACATAAAGCCTTCTCCAGATTGATTTTGTCTGTTGCTGCTGACTGCTTAGCTCTCTTTCTCCTCAGTGAGTCAAAGTGCATTCACCTCTGCAGTGGGGAAGTTCTCTGCCTTTCCACCCACTGACGTCCAAATGCTGCCAAGTGATTGCTCTGCCTTGGAGCAGTAGGGCAAGTCAGAGTTAAAGGTTATAAAAAGAACGCACACATCCAAACCTCCTCTCTTGAGGTAACAACCTTTTTTCAGATCTCCTCTGGTAAGGGGAGAAAGTCAGCCTGGTGTGCTTGGCTTTCTTCAGTGTCCTGTGGAGAAGAGCAGGGAATCCACGCACTCCCTCATTTCCTCTAGCACCCTTTACAGAAAACTACGTAGCAAAAAGTAACATATAGTAAGTAAGAACAGCCCCACACAGGCAGTCTGCCCTAATCCCACTTTCTGAGGACAATTGTAACTTCATGTTTCAGGTTTATTACTCATTTCTCCCAGGTATGTTCGCTCCTCTATTTCTAATAATTCCTAAGTGGGAACATTTCTGATGGCTATTAAATCAGCGTCATGAAATTAAAATTAACAAAAACTTTTAAAAAAAAGTGTGTGTGTGTATGCGCGCGCACGTGAATGTGAGTGTGGGTACACTTGTGCCAGGGTGTGCATTTGGCAGTCAGAGGACAGCTTTTAGGAGTTTGTTCTTGCCTTCTCCTTTGTTGAAGCAGGGTCTCTCGCTGCTTCTCCTGCTGCACTGTGTATTTCAAACTAGCTGGCTAAGGAGCTCTGGGTAATGACCCCGCCTCTGCCTTCTGTGCCGCCGTAGGAGTGCTGGAGTGTATACAGATGTGCACCACTCCCGGCCTTCTGCAGAGTCCAGGCATTGAATTCACTCTGGAATCAGGCTTGTGCAGCTCGCACTTTTCCCCACAGAGACCCCTTCCCAGCCCCAGGGCCTGTCTCTTAAAGATATCTGAAGTATGTATAGATACACATTCATACCTTATTACTAATCCCCTGAGCATTTTTCCTTTACTTTGTTATTGATCTTAAACTTTTTCCTACAAAATTGTGATATTGTCTTAACATTTTGATATGAAACTCTTGCCTTTTATTGAACTGGAGGGCTAACTTTTTTGTATTGTTTGTTTTTTTTCTTTTCATTCATGTATGTTCCAACTAGCACTGTCTTTCACTTATAGGTTATAATTTAAATGGAAAACAACCTTCAAAAAGGAATTCAAGCCGGGCGGTGGTGGTGCATGCCTTTAATCCCAGCACTTGGGAGGCAAAGGCAGGGGAATCTCTGTGAGTTTGAGTCTAGCCTGGTCTACAGGACAGCCAGGGCTACACAGAGAAACCCTTGGAGGGGGGGAATTCAAGCTCTTTCGGATCTCTGCATAAAACTCAGTTGAAAACACCAATTGATACAGAAAGCTAAAATGCCCAAAGTTGCAACAAGATAAAAAAATCTAATGAAGTAAACCTTGAATATTTGTTTAAGTCAAAGAAATACTCAACTGAAACAAAAATAAAGATTATATCGTTTCCTTATAGATTTTTGAGAATGAGAGAATATCCACTCAACTAGAAGTATTTCGTAGTGAAATTAGAACTTGACTAGAATGATTTCTAACATAACCCTATCTGGGATTACTGTGTGTAAGTGTTAGTGCAAGCCCCGGCGGCGTGCCGCGGTGTGTGTGCCGGCTGGATGACTGGTGGGCTTGGTTCTGTGTCCCACCGGTCCACAGCCAGCAGCTTCACTGCAGAGCCGCCTTGCTGGCACTGCTTTCCCCCTTGGGTAGTCACTTTAAAGGGCAGGCGAGCTCAGCAGGTAAAGGCACTTGCTGCCAAGCCTGATGATCTGATCATTTGATCCCCAGGACCCACATTTGGAAGGAGAGAATTGACTTCAAGTTGTCCTCTGACATACACACATGTTCTCGTTCTCTCCCTCTCTCTCTCTCTCTCTCTCAGTAAATGAATGTAATAAAAACATCAATTTACTTTAGAAACATTTTCAAAGCATGGGAAAATGTTAGGGACTTCATTTATTCAAGCTTTCATTCATTCTGTCAGTAGCAGGGAGTCAGGGACACAACTCCAAGCTGGTGGCTGTAGCAATCTGAAGCATTCTTTTCAGAGATGTCTTATAGGAGAGCCAGGAAAGAACTTCAGGATTTGAACCAGAGTTAGAATTTATGAAGAGGAGATTTGAACGTAGATTTATGTGGAGAGTTAACAGAAAAAGGACAAGGAGAGTGTAAGTGCCTTCAAGGTAGCCAGGTGTGATTTTTAATGACTGTTGACTTTACATCTCAAAGGGTTGCTAAGGAACTTTCTCAGTAAATGAGATCATAGGGTGTTTCCTGATGGATGTGGGGTAGGATTACAGATGAGAAGGTAAAACCATAGGTTAAGAGGTTGTGGGAATTTAAGATTTTTTTTACTGTAAAGGAAAGTTTACTTTGAAGATGTTCTTTGCCATGTGATATCAAATATTCAACCAAGATTTAATTCATCTAAAAATAAACAGGCACATGCATCTCAGAAAAACAAACAAAAAACATGTTTGTTGGATTCCCAGACAATTTCAGGTTTGCATCTAGGAAAGGAACAAGGCCAGGAATGTTTAGACTCCAAGGATGGTTCACTGCTATTTAAACATTGTTATTTGAAATACCTCCGTATCAGTTCTAGAATTTTTGACTCTCAGCCGGCAAGAAACTGAGACTCCCACAAGAGAGTCTCCTTTCCTTCCCATGTCCCCTGAGTTTCCCCTGGCTTTTTTTTTATTAAGAAATTTTTTATTCATTCCGCATACCATCACAGATCCCTCCCTCTTCCCTCCTCCCTCCTCCCGCCTCTCCCCCGCCCACCCCCCTCCCTTGCCTTTCTGTCCTGCCTCAATTCAACATGGTTAGTGAGCATGGTCCTTTGAGTTCTGGTTTTATGCAAGAGACTCAAACTCAGAAGCTTAGTTTGGTGAGAAAGAGGCAATCTGATTTGGTCCTCTGTTGAATTCAGGTGACAGGGATGACTTGTCTTGCTTTCACATGCTGAGAGAATGCTTAGATGTAACAGAGGTGAACTAAAGAGAGGTCACCGTCTCGTCTGCTCCTTTTGGTCAGTGTTTTTGTACATCCCATAGAAATATATCACTGCCTGTATTTTCAGGCACTTGTGAGATTGGGGTATAAATTTCTATTTAGAACTCGTGTAGCTGTATCATTACTAATTATCACTGAAGTAAAGAGGAAATGGAATCAGCAGATGTACAGAGCTTTCATTCACACTGAATACACTCACTATTCATTTAAACAGAAAGATCACTTCTCAATTCAAACCGGAATATTCTAATTTAAGGCCTAAATCAGTTGTGTCATAATCTTTATGGAAACAAAGCTTTCTACTGTGTAGTAGTTGCATAAGTAACTCATTTCCCCTTGTAGATACACAAATTGTCAACACAAATTCCTTTTCCATTTTTCTCTTAAGAACTCTCTTTAAAATAGAGACTTTTTCGCCAGTGACATTTACTTATGTTTTATGAAATTTAAGATTTCCATTAAGATTTCCTGCTTACAGACATTTTTTTGAACTTTCTTTTTTTATTTATTCTTTGTATCTTTCACATTATGCGTCGCGAGCCCACCCATCTCCCGTCCCCTGGCATCTGCCTTCTGCCCCTGTAACCTCCCCCCCCCCTCAAATAAAACAAAATAAAATTTAAGACAAAAAAGGGGATGGAGGAAGAAAGGGAAGATCTCTTCATGGAAGCCGCAGTGTGATACAGTGAGTCACGCAGTAGACCCCTTTATCCATACAACTTCACGTGCTGACGTTCATTGCAAAGAATCGTTGGTTTAATTCAAGGCTCCTGGTCTCTGCTACACTATTGACATGGGGCCCTCACTGGGACTCTTCTGGACATCCTGTTGCTGCCCTGTGTCATGGAGATCCCGTAGCCCTGGGTCTGTAGGACCATCTCCCTCCCTCCCAAGGCTCCAGCAGATCACAGATAGGGTGGATATTGGGGTGGGCCAACACTTAAGCCTGGTTCTGGGCCTGGGTAGTTGCAGGGCTGTTCAGCTCACCAGCTCTCCTTTGTCCTCACCATAGGGTGAGCTCTCAGCATTGCCCTGGCTAGTTCACCCCTGCAGCCATGACAAGGGGTGGGGTCAGTTCTCCTGCTTTCATATCCTCAGGGTCAGCTCTCCCACACCTGGACCATCAGGGCCAGCTCTACTGTGTTGCCTGGTCGAGGTGTAGGGGCCACTCTCCCGAGTGCTGCAGCTGATGAGGGGCAGGGACAGCTCTCCTGCTCTTAAGACCTCAGGGCCAGCTCGTGGGGGTGAGGGTGAGAGGGATGGGGGGGTGGTGGAGGGAGTCTCTCCTCTGCCCATGCCACCACATGACAGATGAGTGCTGGGGACAGCTCTCCCTTGCTCACAACTTTGGAGCTGACCTGTCAACAGGGTCAGCTCTGCTCTGCTGCCCACACAGGGTGCAGGGCCTGATTTCCTGAGTGTTGCAGCTAGTAAAGGGGTCAGCTCCCTTGCCAGCTGGAGGTGGTAGGGGGAGGGGGAAGGACATCTTTCCCTCACCCCTACCACCACACTACAGATGAGGGAGGCAGTACCGGGTATGCCCTCTCATGCCCTCAGGGCTGGCTCACCCACATCCCTGTCTATAGGGTCAACACTATTGTGCTGCCCAGGAGAGGCACAGGGCCCATTCTCCTGAGTGCTACAGCTGGTGAGGGCTTGGGTCAGGTCCCCCATCTACTGCAGGTGTTGAGGGGTGAAGGGAGGAGAGCATCTTTCCCTCACTCATGTCACCACATGGCAGTGGAGGGGGGTACGACCTGCTCTTCCATTCTCACACCCCTAGGGCCAGCTTGCCCAGGCCCCTGTGAACAGGGTCAGCTCTACTGTGCTACCCAGGTGAGGTGTAGGATCCTTTCCTGAGTGCTTCAGCCAGTGAGGGGCAGGTTCTTCCTAGGGTTGCAGCCTGTGGGGAGAGGGGGCCGGGCAACTCTGTACATCCCTATCCTCTCTGCCTTTGGTGGTGTCAAGGACCTCGGTCATCAACACAGACAATGGCTGCATCAGGGCCATGAACCTAGACATCACCATGTCACTGAGTGGCAATAAACCACCTGCTCCAGCCAGCTTTCTCCTCTTCAGATATGCCCCTGTCCACAGGAAATTAAGCATTGTGGCTAGAGTTTTCCTGCCTGGCCCACAGTCAGGATAAATCTTTTTCACCTGCCAGTCCCACAGCCGCTCAGACCCAACCAAGGAAACACAGAGACTTCTATTGCTTATAAACTGTATGGCCATGGCAGGCTTCTTGCTAACTGTCCTTATATCTTAAGTTATCCATTTCCATACCTCTATACCTTGCCACATGGCTCGTGGCTTACCAGCATCTTTACATGCTGCTTATCCTGGCGGTTGCTGGCTGGCAGGCTGGCAGGCCGTCTCCTTCTGCCTTCCTGCTCTTTTAATTCTCTCTGTTAGTCCCGCCTACTTCCTGCCTAGCCACTGGCCAATCAGTGATTTATTAGCAACACATTTGCCATACAGAATATCCCACAGCAAAGCATTCTCTCTCTCTCTCTCTCTCTCTCTCTCTCTCTCTCTCTCTCTCTCCCTCCCTCCCCCTCCCCCTCTCCCTCTCTCCCTCCCTCCCTCCCTCCCTCCCTCCCTCCCTCCCTCTCCCATAACACACCACACATTTGTTCACCATAACAGTGCCCCATCTGCCCAGCACCTTGTGGCACATGGCGGGCCCATGTTTATCCTCAAAGCCCTGGGTGGGCTTGCTTGTGGGTCTCTTGGCCCCACTCAGTCCATCATGGCCTACAGACATTCTTATAAATTTGGTAAAACTTAGAAGTTGTTTGAAAAACCCACTTGTTTTGCATCAGATGAAGTATTCTGTGTAGCAAAGAAGAGTGAAGAGACAACCTGAAGAATGGAAGAAACATTTACAAATCATAAATCAGATAAGGAACTTGTAAGCAAGTGTGTTCCCACTCTAGGGGAAAGGTATCCTGACTGTTGGGGAGTCAGGCGACAGATACCTTGAGCTGCTAGGACACTGACAGCTAGAATCTAAGGGGTTGCTGAGGAGATAGTGGAGAGGAGAGTATAGGGATTGGACACTGCGGGGTGAAGGGGAACCGCTGCTGAGTTAATGAGTCGGAGGTCCTGAACCAAGCCGTAGGCTCCATTGGTTTTTTACTGCCAGTATAGGAGTGTTAAAGGGAGAGGAGGTGGAATGCAGAAGATTTTTTTCTTCAGAGATCAGAAATAAAGGGCTTAAGTCCCCTACGGCTTTGGAGAGAGAGAGGGTATGGGCCCTCGTTATATATATATCTGGTTGGATAATGACAGGGGAATTGAAGATTGGCAAAAGACCTGAACGGACATTTCTCAAAAAGAGATACTGGCTACAGATATGCTAAAAACAACAATGCTGGCTGTAGTGGTGTACACCTTTAGTCCCAGCACTCGGGAGGCAGAAGCAGGCATATCTGTGAGTTTGAAGCCAGTGTGATCTACAGAGTAAGTTTTAGGACAGCCAGGGCTACACAGAGAGAACCTGCTTCAAAAATAAATAAATCAAAATAAATAAAAACAAACCTTAGGCCGGGCGTTGGTGGTGCACGCCTTTAATCCCAGCACTCGGGAGGCAGAGGCAGGAGGATCTCTGTGAGTTCGAGGCCAGCCTGGGCTACCAAGCGAGTTCCA